>VTPC01006167.1:0-25513 GCA_011009095.1 Ignelater luminosus | reverse complement strand
ATCTGAATAAATTGAATTTAAAAAATAATCCAAAGAAGCAAATAAGAAATACAGCAAAACTATTTTCTATCAGTAGTCTACAATTATTGTCATTTCTTATGTTACTTTGTTATGTATATGTACATGTCCGTATTTTCATGCTTACATAATTAATTTTATCAAATATGAACTTTAAATTTCACAGATGAGAATGAAATGCAAAGCTGCAAAACTTGTGAAGATAGGCATTTAGGCACGTACCAAAAAATATGAAATTTGTACGTTTCGGATGTAAATATATTTCTAACAATAAAAGACCTACCGACCGACGGTCAGAGCAATAAACCAGCAATAAACCCCTTAAAAGAATAAATAAGAATAAATATGCAGGCAATCGTTCCAAGCAACTAAAATCAATTTTACCGTTAAATGTTCAATGTTTATATTAAAACACCTCATGAAAATCAAAATTAATTGTAACAAAACAATTACGTAAGCCATTTCAGAGATATTTAATTAGTTATATGGCTTATGAAATTTACCTTTACGGCAATAATTAAGGAGAAAGCACGCATTTCTAATTCTTATAACACATAATCAAAACATGTTTTCTGATATTATACTACTATAAAGTTCTTGTAAGGGTTACTAACATAAACAAATACCACTAAATACCAACATAGTATGTGTATGATCTGCTATTTGTTAGTTTTATCAAGTTATTAATTTATTTAGTGATCAACCAGAATGCCCAGAATTTATATGATATGTATAATAATTACTACATTGTAGGTGCTGGGTATGTTACCTAGCACATAGTATAGGTACATACAACAAGCATAAGAAAAATTCCTGGAATAAGTTTCTTTTCAGAAACCGGCAATGGGTTACTTTTAATTAGTTTAAAATAGTTGTTAGGCTAGTAACTGTAACATTATTTAGATGCCATCACAAATTGAAAAAAGTTATTAACATGCCCTGTAACCTTCTTGAAACTCTTAAGTGAAATACAAATTTATTGTTTAAAACTGATAACTTCTTGGAATTATTGCTTCAAAATTTAAAAGGTTTAAAAAGGAATTATAAACCCAAACTTCCAGGTAGGAACTTTAAACACAAGACATATGTATATTGTTGTATAACTCCAATAAAATACTTTTATTGGTAAACACAATTTATTTATTTATATGAGACGTACACTTTTACACAAAAACTAAATTAAATTATTTCTATATTAACTTTAAAATAGAATAATATTGATTTTGTTATACTAGACGAACTGACTTTGTTATAATAAATAAACTGGACAAAACGAACAATTATAATAACATGAACTGACTTTGTTATAATGAACGAATGAATGGAAATGAACCTCGAAAAACCAAGTCTAAAGACTTTTATACCCTTCGATTAACCTGATGTAACTTGTAGGAATACAGTACTTTAAAAATGGGTCGTCACGAAAACCCTTACAAATCTTTGAAAGGTATATTTGGAAGCTTCCTACGTTTATAATATTTACCAATTTTAATTATTTATGCAGGTATACAACAATATAAACTCATTTGATAATGCATCACGAAAAAAAATGTTAGCTCTGTTAATATTTAGAATAATAAATATTGCAAATTAGAGTTGAGTATTATATTATTTTATGTTACGTATTGTATAAGACAGATTAACTTATACAAAGAATTACGAATCTGATTTAAAAAGTGTAATAGAGATTTACTTTTTAATACCCATATTCGTTTAAATGTTTTTGCTAACGCGTTGTATACATCATTGTAAAAGTAATAATAATATACTTCCAAAATATTATTGTATTATAACGCTTTAATATTAATATAATATTACCTGAACGTTTTGTAGATAATGTTACCTTATAACTATTACATAACATTTTCTTTATATCATATGAAAATATTACCAGTAGTTACGAACTAAATATTAAGAGAATATTTTCTAAAGGTTATGACAATAATATAAAGAAATAATATTATTATGATGTTATCAGAATATTTTTTCCGAATATTATATTATCTTACAATCTAATATTCAGGTAATATTATCTGGACATCACGAATATTCGCGTGACATTCGGAGTTGTCCTAATATTATCTGAATATTACTAGAATATTTTTATGAGATTGTGTGCTGCTTGGGTCTACACACTTTTAAATAATTTTTAAAGTAATAGAAAGCCTGCTTGTTTCTAGATTCAGTTGTTACCAAAAGAGCGTCAAGATTGTTGTTAACAACAAAGATTATTTAAGCAAAGGGTACTCCAAAGGTGCAGAGTAAGCTCTTGCATCTGGACAGTTTCAAAACTATTGTAGACAGATCAGCAGTTTCAGATTTTAATCCTTTCGAAATTAAAGTAAGGGGTGAAGAAGATTTGGTAATGGGGACTACTCGTGATGTTGAACAATATACTAAAAGTTCTATTGTCTCAGATGCCTGCATACAGTTTTATCCCTGCAAGAAGTGCTTAAGATATCAATTTCAGGAAAACGAGAATGAAGTTGTAAGTACCCAGTCTTTAGATTCCGTTGACTGGTATCAAATTGTAGGAAACAGACATTTTTCAATAATCAAGACAGGTCTGCAACTCTAGAAGGTGTCGGCAACGGCAATGTTATGCTATTTAATAAGGTACTTGCAATATCCCAATTGCTTTAATCTGGATGTCCTGACAATAAAGACCAGAATGAAAGTTTGTGTCACAGGTAGTATTTGTGATTCCGAACAACGTATTAAAAGTTCTAGCGTTTCGGATGACACCGTGATCGGCAATAACGTCGTTTTTATCCAAGAATTGCTTAAGGTCCTAAGTTCTAGGATTTCTCCTGCATTCGTATCTACTCGTTAGATACCAATTAGGATTTGACATCGTAAACAATATCTTTGTTTACATGTGTCGTGGTTTAGAGAAGATAACAGCAACGAAAGCTTTTTGTTATTTATCTACTCATTTGAAATATTACAGAAACACAAATTTACGTTGACGTTTTTAGCACTTCTAACAGAGTAGAAGGTGCGTGCGTGAAGGTCATTCGGTACACTGTTGAGTATAACGAAGAGTACCTGTGACTAAAATGCGAGATATAATTTACATAGTTTCCAAAAAACTAAACAAAATTTTAAAAGAATAATTTTTTAATATTTTGAATGCGTTAAAAATCAAGAAAAGGCCGTTGCTCCCATTTTGTCTTTTCAAAATTCGAACACATGTGGGGTAGCTAGTTATAATTCGACGAAGAAGAGACAATTGAATAACACTGAAACTGTTGGTCTAGGCTTCATAATGTCATATTGTTGTACTCAGCATTGGACGAAGAATAAGAAAACAACAAAATATACCAGAACTTAGACAATATACGGCAAGCTTTTATGGAACATTTCTGCTATCAAAAATAATTTTAGAAAATACAGACAACCCTGTCCTGTACAACTTTTCGCAGTAACAATTTCTGATATTTCTACAAATAATAATATTTAACATATTTAAAAGTATTCACTTAAATGACTAGTAATCGGAAAGCGGTGCAAGTTATTCTGTTGTAAATAAAAATTTCCAGGTCCCGGTTGGAAGTTTAAAAAACGAAAAATACATTAAAATCACGTAATATGTTTAATTTTATTCATTCTTTATTGTATCAAGCAATGCAATTAGGCAATACACAGATTTTACAATTGGTATTGTAATTTTTGACATTTAGAAATTATTTCTAGTTTTGAATACTTACAATCTCAAACATCTTTGTAAACCATGATAGCGTTTCAAGTTTCTTGCTATGCTTTTATCGGTTTTATGTTGTTATATACTTTCTTTTGTAATTATAAGAGTGTGGGAACAAAAAGTTACGCCCAATAAAGTTATAACTAAATAACGTTGTTATTTTTCAGCTAAGATGAACTGCAATTGATCAGTGAGTTCATGAATGTATTTGTATGTTACAGAATCCCCACCTCTGCAGTTGGCTGAATAAACTTCTATCTTTGTAAGGTGCTTGAGTTTAGCAAAAATCGGTTCTAGAGTTGTCGGGATTTTCGATGACTTCTTGCTCTTTACTTTGCATTAGCTGATGCTTTTTATCTACTATGTTAAACCATTTTGTCTAAGGTTTCTTCAAAAGTGCCCAATAGATTAAAATAATGATTTATTTTTAATAAACAGTATATCGAATTTACTTGTTCAACTGAATTTGGTCAAAAAGGTTTGATCAATTCATTTTATTATTGTTGTTTTTAACGATTAGTGCTTCCAAAATAAATTTATTGACTTCCTCCCTGGTAAATACTTTTGACTGATTAGGTTGATGCCCTACAGAGTGCTTTTTTAAAAATGTTAGAAGTTTCTGAAATTTTGATATGTCCCGGTTTTCATTCACCAAAATTATGGATTTTATTTGGACCATAAAGACGAACTATTCACCTTTTTGGACTAGAAAATATAATGTATTAGTTAAAAGCAAACAATTCATCTACAAAGTCTTACCAAATACAAAAAATATGCCAGCATAGTGTAGTCGTTGACACAATTTTAACCTTAAACAGCTTTCGCCACTCGCAGAACCCTTCGTATCCTTTTTCATACCGACCAGAAGATTTTCTTGGAATAAAACTTCCTGTTGGTTCTAAGCACATGCTTGAAATAATATCGCTGGACATTTTCGAATTTTCAGATGGTGACAAATTTGTCACGTTTAATACTACTGCTATCTGATGTTTTTAGCAAATTACTTTTTTTAAATATCTTCCACAATACTTTTAGACAGAATGAAATAAAACGTTGTACGATACACGGCCGTGAATTGTCATTACAGTACTCGTTTAGAAATTCTAGCCTCGGCTCCTTTGTCGCCTCGACTGTAAACATCTAACTCGTACTGTAATGAGTCAGTTCCCGGCCTTGTAACGTAAATAACTATTACAAGCTTAGTAAAAATACGAGACTTACTAGAAAAACTTCTGCAATCGGGTACTTCCTGTGGTGTCAGCATTGTGCCATTGTCAAATTCGAGAAATTTGTCACTTCTAATCTGTAATTCAGTTAACAGCTTGTATCCAAGTTGAGCAATGATTTTTTACGATTTTCAAAGCAGCTTAATAGCCAAACAATGCATCGAACGGCTTAATGCGGCTTTTGATAGAGAAGCTCCATCGAATAAAACTGTTTACAATTAATTTGCTGAGTTCTAGCTTGGACGTTTTTTTCTCAGTGATGAATTGGCCACGTTGCCACTAAAGTGGCAGTTGATGCTGTGCGTGAAATAATTGAGCGAGATAGACATGTGATACTGTGAAATAGGGGTCACCTTGAGCATTGGCATAAAATCAATACATGCGATTTTACACGATTATTTAAACGTTCGGAAGCTTTGCAGCCGCTGGATTCCACATAGTTTAAGTGAAGCTCAAAAGAAGAATCATGTGAATCGGTGCAAAGAAATGCTGAAGAAATTCAGCCGAGGTCATTCAAATTTAGTGTACAACATTGTTACTGTTGGCATAATTCACTGTTTGGATGTTTCGAGGTGAGTCGAAACCCATAAAAGCTGTTCGTTCACGCGGTGTTGCAAAGCAAATGGTGGCTGGTTTCTTCAGTATTTCTAAACATGTGGCAACTATAGCTTTAGAGAACCGATGAACTTTGAACGGTGATTGGTGCATAACAATTTGTTTGTCGGAAGTCATCGGTGAAAATAGAAAAAGCAATCCAAATCGGCGCATTCTTTTTCACCATGATAATGCAAGTGCCCACACAGCTTCATTCAACTTCTTAGCCAATGAAAAAGTAATATTGATGTAGCATTGTCCGTATTCGCCTGATCTAGCACCAACTGATTTCTTTCTGTTCCCGAAGATCAAAACCAAGATGCGTGGTGAGTGTTATTCTTCGTCTGAAGCAGTTGTTGAGGCATTAGGCAACTGGTTTCTAAGGTACCAGTTTCAAATTGGAAGAAATGTTTCGAAAATTGGTTTGAGCGTGTGCAAAAGTGTATTGATGCTAAAAGCGAATATTTTGAAAAGCAATAAACCCATTTACTAAATTGTATTTGTGTTTTGCTTAACCATTTACATAAATCTTTCCAGGAAGCCTCGTATAAATTTTTTAAGCTCAAATACAAAATATGTCCATTACTATAATTTTGAATAAATATTTTTTGTAGTCGTTTTGATAGATAAAAAAACGAAGAATTAATATGTAACTAAATATACATAATATAAAATTTTTTCCATTTATGTACCTAATTTGACATCTGTCAAAGTTAACCTCAAGAATTTTATTTGATAACGTACAGTCACCTTTCAGGAGGTCGACCTCACGCCTAAAATATGCCGCGACAGTGCAATTGTATGGAAATATACTATTTCCTAAATGTTTAAGTAGTTAAGTATGCATTTCCTTCTTATTCATATGCAATTGTTGAACTTACGCAATGTACAAAGATATATATATACAGTCTGTTTAAGAAATATTCTTTGGCTCCCTATTTCCATATACCTAACGATTTTGTAAATACAGTAAACCAAATCGATTTCGTTTTGAAGTCATGCAGAAATAAGTGTTTAATTCAAAAAAACAAAAAAGTTAACTAAAACCTTCAGAAAATAAGATCAATCTTTCAAGTTTTTAGTAGTAAAATTAATTAAATCTCGTAGTTCCTGTTAATTAAAATTTTCACTTTGGTGTATTTGGAAGCACTTGCAAGCCACAGAAAACGTAATAAAAGTATTAAAAAAGTCATTAAAGTCACCAGAACTAAATCCATATATCTTCCAACTTTAATAACAAACTGAAATGAAACAAAGCTGCGCGATAAAAATTATGCGTCAGACTTATTGGAGTGTCTCCTATCGCTAAATTATGGCATTTCTTCCGTCTAATAAAACGGAACAGGAGGCGAAACAATATTAGAGCTGCTATCAGTTGTTATTGCAGCAGGAATTGCTAACAAACAGCGTCAGCGCGTAATGCTTCCTGATGCCACCTAAGAGGATATTGAGAAATTGACTCTTTTCATGAGCAATTGATTGGAGAACTTATTCATGCGCTCGTATCATGCGCTTTGCTTTTATGTTCTTGCTGAAATCGGCTTAAAAATAATCATACTTAGGTTGTAGTTAAAATGCTTATAGTTTTAGAAATAATTACCATATTTATAAGATCTTCAAATATTGTGCATTAACTTTGAACTAAATACAGTTAAAGGCCTATAATAATCCAATAAATCCCTAAAACCACTAAAACCCGGCGCAATTACATGATTGTGGGTAGTGTATTTGTAGATGTAATGAAGGAATACGCTAACAGTAGGATTTACATTTCCATAGACAAACAATTAACCTAAAGACTACTAATAAAATAAAGAATTTATATTAGAAAAGAATAGCAGGTGTACAGAAAGCTTTACAGTAAGCATGTGCAAACAAATCGTAAGGTTACATGGCTAACAAGATTTTCATGTTTGTTTACATAAGGTATTATTTTTTAACTAGGTATACGTTTTCAGATTGCTGCATGCTTTTTTGCATGATCACGTAATATGAAGCTACTGTTATATGATATTCTAGAGATTTCGTTTACAAAGTAGTTGTGAGGATTCTGGATACAGACAGGAAATCTAGTAGTTTGCGACAAGTGCCAAGTACAGGACGATTAGTGAATTGGGATTTCAAGTCTTGGGCGAACAACAAGACGTTTAGCATGTAGAATCTCACTTTAAAGTACCACTTCAAACAGAGACAATAAAGTATTTTTAGGGCTACATTACTTTGATAAACAATAAAAAAGGTTAAGCGCAGACTATCTGGTAACACCAGCATCACTTAAACACAGATTTTAGAGTTTCAATTGAAAAAATGATCTGAAAGCGCATTTCTCGTATTTTTAAAAACAGGAATTTGTGTAGTGCCTATAAAGAACTTTCCTTTCATTAGATGTCATTAACTTCATTTAAAATTTCATCATGCTTTAATTTTCCTACCTGTTAAATGTACTGCATGAACTAATTATGGTATAAATAACATTATTCTACTGCGGTAAAAATCAATTAAAGAATAATAAGAATATTAAAAATCTAAAATCTACAGATGCGGTATTTTAATTATTTAAGTGTCAATCATGCTCCTCACTTTAGAGTAAGGTTTAAACAGTTTTAAATGAAATTTAAGTTTCTGTGATGTTTCTAAGACAAAATAAAAAAATAAGCGTTTAAATAAATAATTTCTATTTCCCAAGAATTAAGTGTTATAATCGAATGAAATTGAAGTTAAAATGGATTTTAGATTTACCCTCTTTGTTTTTCACCTGGAAAACGAATTTTTCTGAAATTGGATTTGCTCAAAACAGCATTGTTTCGCCTTCGAGTAGATTGCGGCGAGTTAGGCTATACTTTGCGTAGACTTGTTTGTTACTCGCAGTAAAATGTTCACAAGTTGCGGCCGTGGATGTCCCGTGGGACCAAGCAAGACCCCTGGACTGTGAAATGGGGTCGCATTAGTTTCTGAAAGGACCTCCAATCACAGGCCATATGTCCAGAGAAAATATTGAGTTTTCGAAGCAATCTGAAATATTTTGGAAGCAATCGTACAAAATTTACACTTTGATAGAAGGACAATAATTTTGAGAGCATTTCCTGCAGCGACTAAATTTATTTTTGATTTGTCCTCCCTTTCATCTGAAAAATGTCGTGCTTTTATTTCCGGAAATATTACTCCATACATTCTGCCATAAATATTCTATTTTCTGTGTAGAATGAAATAGTAACACATCAACCTAATATTACACATTTAAACCCTCTAACTTGCTTACAGCGAATAAGAGCTGATAACATCTTAAAGCAATATAGGAATTTTTTCGATACAAATCACTGCTACAGGAAGTACTCCGTTGGTAGGAATCTTTTAGCCGATATAAATTTAGTATAATGATCAAAATGTATGAGATATATAATGTCTCAGGTTGATGTATTTTGGTAGAATTGATCGATGGATTCCATTAACGGTAGACGGGTAAAGGTTTTAAAGAAATATGTTTCGAGACAGCGCAAATAATGTATTTTATGCTGTGAAGATGCATGAAAAGAGTGCTACGTTGTCGCATCTGATATTCCTACGGCGTACGATTACTCTTTCACAATTATTTATTCTGTTACAACAGATAACCGAGCACAAAAGTAGGACTCTATAAATTTTTATGCACTACCGAATTGAACAAGACCTTTCCTCCTTAATTAAATCACCCTTATATCATCACATCGAAAAAAATTACCTCATTCTCCAACGAAATCTAATTATTGTCATTCGGTCCCCTAACAATTAGAATAAAAATTCCACGACTTGTCGTTTCGAAAACGCTTTTAAGCTTCGCCTACAACAGGTAATCAAATAAATGTCTCCGCAATTTTTTTAGAAAAAAAGCAAAATGTAAACCGTCTGCAGGAATTATCTGTGTTAGTTTTATTTTTTGTATTTAGATACGTGTCGACATTAAAGTCAATAGTTCTTAGTCAATTGTTCTCAACGAATTTTTTTAGGTCTATTGCACGTTTTCTGCAAATTAAATTGACCTTAGAATGATGTCACGTTTACGCTATGTTCAATGAGTTTAATTAAAAAGCAGTGGAAGAAAAGAAACGGAACTGTTCGTAAAATACAGTAATTGCTAGCGATATTTCAATATATTATCGTTTAAGTTAATCAAGAAGCTAGCACGTATTATAACGAAAATAAATTTAATAAAACGTTGAACAGACAAATCAAGTTCAATTTTCTGAATACGAAATGTTCCATAAAGCAATTCTTGCTTCATATACATTGAAAACCTTTTCTATGGCCATTTATTCTTTTTAATAATAGATTCACGAGATTTTAGATTTTCAATATTATCCAGCAATGCACTTTTATATATTTTGTGCTTTCAGTTTAAAGCTTCCATATGCATATTTCTGATTTTCGATTATACTTCTTTTAAGGTGAGATTTTACTAACTGACTTTTATAGGATTTACTTTCTCTTATTTAACCCACTATTTTCAAATTTTAAAATTAATAAACATCAAGTAAAAGAGACACTTAAAATTAATTACTTGTAATACATATAAAAATAAAACGTCAATTGATTGTAATAATTTGTTTACAGGTGTGCTTGATGTAACACGTTTTAGATTTGTTAGTATTTTCAATTACATACGAGGTATATGAGAAAAGTAATGAGACTGATTTCATACTAACCAAAGTTTTTATTTTTTTCAAACAACAATGTTATCCCCTTCAAAGTAGTTCCCTTGGGCAGCTATACACCGGCGGAGTCGTTGTTCCCACTCTTGGTAGCAGCGCTGGAAGTCTCCAACTGGTATGGCTTTTAACTGGTCGGTCACAGTCTTTTGAATGTTCTCCAGAGTTCCAAAATGACGTCCTTTTAGGACATGTTACAATTTCGGGAAAAGGAAAAAGTCACAAGGACTCAAATCAGGTGAATAGGGGGGATGAGGAACAACAGTAATGCGTTTTGAGGTAAAAAATTCACTGATGGAAATTGCTGTGTGACACGGAGCATTGTCATGATGTCTGTCAAAATTTGATGCACGGTGAAAGTGTTTAAATTTAACTGTTCACTCATCATCCTTATTGTTAATTGACGGTCTGATCTTACAAGAGCCCTCACACGTTCAACGTTTTCGTCAGTTTTTGAAGTTGAAGGTCTCCCTGAGCGAGGTTCATCTTCAACGTGTTCTCGGCCGTCCAAAAATGATTTGTGCCAGCGGAAAACTTGTGCTCTTGATAAGCCCTGTTCCCCATAGACCTGTTTCAACTTTTCAAAAGTCACACTCGCGGATTCACCAAGTTTAACACAAAACTTTATTGCACAACGTTGCTCTAAATTCCGATGCTCCATTTCTGTAACACACAACAAAAACACAACTTCACTGATGGCGCTGTCAAAAATAATGTGTTAGCTGTAGGGAGTTGTAACTCGGACTGAGGAAGTGGAAGCGATAAACAAACCTGTTTAGCACAGGCCGGTAGACACAACGTTGCCAGATCTCCCGCAGTGTTGCCAGTCTCATTACTTTTCTCACACACCTCGTATAATAATCAAAAGCGTAACCGCCTCGTTACATTGTAGAAGTAACTTTTCTCGTGCAAATGAGTTTGTCCTTTCTTAGAATCTACTTGGAGCAACACAGAGGTAAGAGGTGTTATAAGTTATGATAAAGCACTTAAAGAAGCTATAAATAGATACAAAGAACTACCAAGAGTTACAGAAGATGATCAAGCTGTCACAAAGTACTACAAAGAAATACAAGGCACCAAGATATCACGAGGTACTGCAAAGAGCTAGAAGTTAAAATAAGGTATAAGGTGAGGTGGCTTAGTAAAAGGTGGTAGAAAAAGTACTGATAAATAATTGTAAGCAAAAACACAAATGTTTTCGATTGAAATTGGTCCATAAAATTGGCAGTTGAAATAAATGATTTATTTTGTTATAATGGGAATTGACTTATTCGTCTTATCATAGTAGCCTGATATTGTTAGTACGTATGTTGTAGAGTAATTTACTTTATCTGTACACTAGAACTATAAATCTATAAGTAATGGCAAATACTTACACAAGTAGGTCGTTTTTCGTTCACTTCAAATTTTTAAAATGAATTACAGTTGTGAATTCAAATAAATAGACATAGTTGATTTTTTTTCTATGATACGTGTCAATGTCGAAATTTTCTATTTTGTGTTGGCTAGAAGTAAAATTTTCTACTTTAGAAAATAACGACAATAAGAATAACCAAGCACCTACATGTTTGTCAACTTTCAAGTACTTGAACGGGTATTTTAGAAAAGAAACGTAATATCTGTGAGTTAATTAATCTAAAACTTTAAAGTTTGTATTTCCAGGCTACTTTGATAAAACGAATAAGTAAACACCGGTTATAAATATCAACATATTGTGATGATATTAAAAATGTAGTGATATTTGTAAATGATTAAAAAAAATTTTGTTTTTTTTTGTTTTGATAAATGTAATGACATTAAAAAAATAAATTAATTAATATTGTCGAGAAAATAGTTTGTTAATAAAAAAATTAAGAACCAAACGAAGTAAAATAAGGACCCTGAGAAAAAGAGCTCTCCATATCATTACATAAAAAATTGGCGCCCAACGTGGGGCAAGTTAAATAAAAGACATAATTATCATTTTGTTAGTTGTCTGTTGGTAGTGGAAAGATGTCAAAGCGAGGTAAATCGGTAGATAGTAGAAAAAGAGACAAAAGAGAGTAAGAAAATATTGAAATTGAACAGATGGAAGAAGAAAGTACAAGTATGGAGGAGACCATGGGAGATGTTGAAAAGGGAGATAAAGAGCAAAAAGAAATCAGACAACAACAACCAGATTTACTTAAAATATTAATAGAAATGAAACAAGATTTGAAGACCAAACTAAAAGATTTGAAGAGATTAAACAAGATAATACTAAAAGATTTGAAGAAATCAGTCATAATCAAGAGAAAAGATTTGAAGAAATTAAAAGAAAATTTGAAGATCATGAGAATAGATGGGATAATATTGTTAAAAACATGAGAGGTGAAATACAAGAAGAGGTGAATAATAAGATAGATGAATGTCAGAATGAAATGCGTAGGAAAATAGAAAGACACCAAGAAGAAATTATCAACATGTTTCAAATAAGGGATGCAGATATAAATGAGAAAATTAAGGAGCAAGAAAAAGCACAACAAAACTACCAGCAGAATGTGAAAATAGAATTAGAAAAAATAAACAAAAATGTTGAAGAGAAATCAACAGCAGGTAATCATGGACCAAGTCATTATTGTATATTAGATAGCGGGATTCAAAATATGGCAAAATTCTCAATAAACCACAAACGAATAAATCCAAAAGAAAGAATTAACAGTTTACCAATAAGAAAGGCAAATCTTAAAAATAAGATAAAGAATAATTACAAAATAGAAAAAAATTATCAAAATAACAATAATAATAAGGAAAAATTGAAATGTACTATTAATTGGCAGAATAAACTAAGAAAAGCAACAAAAGCGGAAAGAAGAAACAAAATGAAGATGACAATGGAAAATAAAAGGTTGAAGGGGATCAAAGTCAAAAGAAAATCTAAAAATAAGACTAGAAAGACAAATAAGGAATCGAGGTATAAAATATTTAAGACAGATAGTAAATCCAAAATAAGGATTCAAAAATATAAAATGATAATGAAAGAACATTTAAAGAATTTACTATCAGGAGTCAGAGAGGAACAAAGAAATTACAAATACAGAAAAAGAAAGAAAATCAAAAAAATAGAATAAATGCTACAAGAGAATGTTAAAGTAAAAATTAGAAGCCAATGTTGACAAAAATAACCAAAGAAGAATAGGGAACATTGCGTATTAGGTTTGACAAGAAGGTATGAATGATGCTTGAATGAATGTGTTAAAGATAATCATAATGAGTTAAATAATTATTAATGAAGTATTATTAAAATGATGATAATTATGAAGATTTGAATATGAAGTTAGTAGAATAATAATGATAATAATAATAAATAATTAATGATATGATTGATAATATTAAAAGAAAAGGTCAAAATATGATCCTTAATATGAATAAGTAAAGATAAAATATGATATTGAAGTAGATAAATGAGGCAGGGAGTTAAGTTATAAGAAGAAAACGTTACTACTAGAGAAAATAATTTTTGCAATTTCTTAAGAAGTTGTGGAAGATGATTTGTATAAATGTAGTATGAATGAAAGCTAGTTGGAAAAATAAGGCAGAAATAGGAAGGAAATGTGAAATAAAATGAAAATGTCGAATACTGAGTTAAAAAAAAACAAAAAAAAAGATCTTGTATAAAATGTTAATAATGCTAACTAAACTTTTAAAATTTAAATTGTTATTCTGTTGAAAGAATGTAATGTCAAAGTGACAATTAACTAATGTCAGAAAAAAAATGACAGTTGCCTAATGTCAAAATGACGTTCGACAAATGTCAAAGTGCAAGACCGTCAATTCAAATAATTAATGTTAGATTAAAAACATAAAATAAAACACCATTAAAAAAATGATTATGTATATCATGAAACAAAACAATATCTATTATATTACATAAGACAAATAAAAGAAACAAAGATCAAATTGTAATGGAATTCACAATTGAGTATATTTTAGTTAATATTAATCAAAATTTAAGCTATAGTATAAAACGCTTAAAATTTATATTAATATGGAGGGGAAATGTGATGATATTAAAAATGTAAATGTGATGATATTAAAAATGTAGTGATATTTTTAAATGATAAAAAACAATTTTGTTTTTTTTTTGTTTTGATAAATGTAATGACAGTAAAAAAATAAATAAATTAATATTGTCAAGAAAATAGCGTTTTAAGGTTGGGATATTGTAAAAAGAGAAGTACCTATAAATAAGGAAAGCGAATTTTGCGGCGGTAGATGCTGAACCCTTTTAACTAGCAGAAAAACTATTCTAAATTTAAAAGGACAACTGTAGAAATCTGTTTAACAACATTCCTGCTAGATTCTTTAAGGGTTGTATTTAGTACCGTGAGAAAAATATTTCCATTTTTGCAATAACGCCTAAGAATAGATGCACAAACGCCGAAGCGTACGGAAAGAGCAGCAGGTAGAACTGAAATATAAGTGAACAAAAGAGGTTGTAAATTAAGAGATTTGTGAAGACCTATTAGAAACTCTTTTATCGCTTTATTCTAATATTTCGGTTGTGTTGGTTTCCTTTCTGTAATAGTCTTTGATTTGAAAGTTCAAATCATAAAATTTAGAATGTGCATTTTTAAAATAAGTTGGTTCTGTTTGAAATTTCTTGAAAAACAATGGTAAATAGGGTCATAATTTTTTTTATTACTTTCTTTTCAATGAACTTAGATTAAAATTGGCCTGTTGTATTAAGCCGGCATTAGACAAGCAAAGAATTACATGTAAGATTTCATGTAAAATTGCTGTAGAAATGTTTTAAAAAATTCATGCAAGAATTGTAGTAATACACGCTTAAATCTCGTGAAATCCAAAAATTATGTTGGCTATCGTTGTTTATTTTAGTGAACTTTTATATTCCAATATATTATATTATATTAATATTATATTTTATATTATATCCAATCGCTAGCATTGAAATCACTAGAAATCTACGTTAATGGCCTTGAGAAATAGAACTTGAAAAAATTCATGTAAACATTGAAGAGTCACTATACACGATCAAATGGGTTTTGTCAAAAATTCATGTAATTTTCATGAAATTTATTATCGTCTATTGCGGCCTTTGCACTTATTAGATAATTAATTTCATATATTTATATCGTGGTTATTTGTTTGTTACATTATTTATTGTTCACTATTATTATGTTGTTTAGGTCGTATGCTTTATCATGATAGTAAATCAGAACTCTAATGTTTATTTATTTATCTTTGAATGAATTTTCTAATATCCTAAACAATCTATGTTTAATAATTCAATTTTTAGATTTCCTTATTTCTCTCATGCCAATAGATAAGTTGGTGTAAGATTTAGCATTGCCTTGCTTTATGACTTGTCGGTCAGCGTCAGCTTCTTTGTAATGTCGTTTATTAGAGTAAATAATACTTGTATATGCCCAAAAGTAGATTCTATCACTGAGAAACATCATTATACATACACTACCGTATATACCATAAACTGGAAAGATTAGCAGCTAGCACATGCTTTACGACGTCAGACATGAAATCTGGTAATTTCCAGTTGCGAAGAGAAAAGAAAAGTCGTTCCGACACTGCGTTTATAACTCCACATGGTCATTACCAATATAAAAAAGTTCCATTTGGGTTAACCAATGCGCCAGCGGTATTCCAGAAGGCCATAGATGGAATCCTAAAGTCATTAAGATTCCCATTTGCTATGGTATATTTATATGGTGTTCTAATAGTTTTCAAGGGCATAAATGAAGGCTTAGAACAACTTGAAACTATGCTGAAGACTTTAAGATCAGAAGAAGCTTATTGCACCGACACTCAAAACAATATATAAAACTCCAGTTATGGTCAGAATCTGTATTCTGGCTAGAGTTGTACAATTCTCAATAAATATCCTATTTAAGAAAACATGAAATTCTTATACATAGAAGTAATACGGCGCGCCGTTTTTAAACGGGGCCGGGGATCCTTGTGCACTTATCACTGACATAGGGTAGTTACCGAGGGAGCTGGAATTGGTGTTCTGTAAGAACCTGAAGAATTTAGGATCCTAGAAAGATCTAAAGCCTGAAAGAACCTAGAAGTTCACGAAGATCCGCATATTCGCAGAAACTTGAGCACATCATGCACAAAGGCACAATTGTAAGTCTTTATTACAAGCATGCATGTAGTGTAGGGACAACAAATATAAATAACACACTTGTTTAAAGTGTGTCCTGGGTTTGTAATTTTTGTTGTTCTTTCTTTCTTTGTGCTTGTATTATGTGTTCCGGATCCCTACATTTTAAATTTCGCGATCTTCTATTGAGAACGATTTCTGGAGCAACGCACTCTTTAAAAAAAGTTACCAATTTGGGTAACCATACACTTTTCCATTGTTCATAATCTCGTTCTACTTGTTGAATATATAATTAATTTGCGTCTTCGGTGTACACTATAAAGTTGCAGACATGTGCACCAGTAATAGCCAATTGATCTTGAATCTGCAAATTACGTGTATTTTGTAGTGTGTTTTCAATTTTAATCAGATACTTACCTGGTAATAATAATCATGCTGTTTATTAATACTAATGGACATATCTTTTGCAAGTTTCAGACAAGCCACTTTTTTCATTTTTACATTCTGTTCTAAGGTAAGGCCCAACTTGGCTACTGTATGCAGACACTTAACCTCGCAAATTTCATTTGCATTAATTATTCCTTAAACAATATAGTATAGGTAATAGAATAATAATTACACAAAAAGGTCGTCAATCTTTATATATTACCATCAGGTGATGCTCCCAAGAACCCATGTTCTAAATCAACAAGTAGTCCACACTGATTTACAATCTTCCCTGTTTTTTCGGTGAATTTCTGTAGAGCAACACTTCTCAATAGCAGGTGAAGTGAAATATGTTCTTCCCAAGATTCGTCTTACTAATGCATCGCAGGACGTAGAGGGTCTCCTTCTTATTACAGCACCAAAGTTGGATGCTGTAAGGCGATGCATCTTTTCGGTCACGTACCTTGGGTTGGAATATTGACCTCGCGTTTTCTGTTCTAGATCTAACTGTATTTGCTTACTAGCAATCTAAAAAGAAAGAATAAGTGTCGTAAAGATTATACTTTCTTAGTTATCTTGTATCTGAAGTCGTTCCATGATCTTTGTTATTTCGTTATCTAAGTCACAAGCTGGCATTGTCACTTCAGCGATGTTTGGCCCGTAATCCTTATTGTCTGATGGTTTCACTTTCTTCCGACTTACATGTTTGTGTTGTTCCCCCTTTCTTTTGTCCGTTCGTGCTTTCTGGGTTTGCATATATATTTGTAGCGTTTTTGGGGGATCACTAGACATGTAATTGTTCCAAGCTGCAGCGTGCCATGATGTGCCTTCATTGAAACGCAAGCCTGTTAAATAGCACTTTGTCTGAAATCCATCCCTTTGGACAAGGTTGAGACGTTTCCCCCATACTAAACCTTACCAATATACTTATGAAGAGCTCAGATTTGTTGGACGTCTCGTTATCAATAAGCTGATGTGATTTGGCTAACAGTAAATTAAGTGCTCCATATATATGATGATGTGCTCCACAACTTACTACTTTTTCAAAGATATTTTTTGAAATATCTCCATGTTGGTCACACATGTATTCCTTACATGCTTCATGGTTACCAAACACATGCTTTACCAAATTACGAATGTCTTCTCTTAAATTCGTAACATCGCCATGAGCATTTGCATAAATTGCTTTTTGTACAGCTATTCCTAACTTTTCGATTACACCTTTTGTAAGCAATTTCCGTGCTTCTACTGCCACACCTTTGACGTCATTTTTTATTTTATATAACTGCTTTGTATAATTCTTCACTCAGTGGTTGGTGCATTCTATCTTCTCTACCTAAAAGGAAGATGCTGGTTGTAATTGTCATATCATGCGAACCTAATACTTGTTCTATGTTAGTATTCCTTTGATACTAACCTGATAGCCATACGATACATTATCTTTGATCTTACGATATATAGAAGAGTCACCATCGGCGATAAACTTTTTATAGCGAAGGTTATGCATCTCAATACTTCGATTAAACCCTTCGACTATTATATCTGCTTCCATTGAGGAAGATGGCACCATTCCAATTTTTAAAGCATACGTGAGGCCCAACCGTTTCGTTCTTATTCTCCGCGCGACTACAAATGGAGCAATATTTGTTGCGAACTCCTAGATATAGCAATTTTCCTGTTCGTCTGCCAATTATCACACCCTAAAAAACGCGCAAAGTAATCAATCCTGACAACTTCTAACATCTGCACATATTGCTATGTTTCATGGTAGGTAATATTGGCTAACAAACTTATTTCTTATTACTTACCACTCCCGAGTTTGCTGTGTAGCTATGACCGTAGCTACGTTTGGACCAACCACCATCTACTGTAACGGTTATATACGGCACGCCATCCTCATCAATATTACCATTACTAATGGCTAGTGCTCGTTCTTCTTCGCCTGCAGCTTGCATATTATTAAAAATACTGGTTTTAGGAACCTAAAACACCTATATTTCAATGTAATGCGTTTTATAGATATGCAATTTCGTACAGATCCTAATTGCCTTTGGTACTCAAAAAAACATGTTCCCAGACATCGTTGGTACACCTAGTACAGAGAAAAACTCTACTAAGTGAGCATACGTGCTTCCTGTTGCAAGCGTTCCCCACACTACTGCTTTGTTAACCTCCGAGGGACTATCTTCACTTTTAATTGATAGTTCTTTATCACACGCATTACACTTGTAAATAAATTTGCTTGAAAATCCTGTTCGTAGCTCTTTTAAAAAACTGTAGATATCCTCCAGTGCAACTTCTGCTGTAGTCTACTTGTGCACGCATTGCTTGTTGTAAAAGGTAATTAATCTCAACTACACGATAACCATCCAAAGTATTCTTAGGTTCCTCTGATTCAATGCAAAGTTGAGTATTACTTATCCTACAACATGTTATTATTATCACACAAATCGAGCAGATCGTGATAATAATAATTATTAGAACTGATGATTATATTGACGTGTTTCATATTATACCTGTACACGTGTAGCGTGATCGCTTACGTATATTCGTGTATTCGAAAAAGTCCTTATATACATATATGTGCATTTGTGAGTAGTATGTAACAAGAGTGTAAACAGCAAGACTGTTTAGGTATTAAAAGGTCTACAATTAGGACCTTTGGAGCTCTTGGGGGGGGGGGGGTCTAAACACTCCCCCGGCCCTGAAATCAGTTTATCCAATTTTTATTTTTTACGATTGTGGTCAACATGTTGCCGCTAACTAAGTTGCTGCTACTAAAATTGTTGTGATTTGAGAAAAAATCTTGCCTACTGCTTTGTTGTAATGTAAGTTGTAATTGTAATATAGGTTACAGAATAAGGCCCAGTAATCTGCGCTTTTGAATCAAAATTTCTCGGGATGTAATTCGCAGGTAAAATAGGGTTTATTTTTCGAGAAATGACAAATCACATTTTACTGTAAAATTCTCACGGTAAATTGTTTAGTCTAACTTATGTTGGTTAACACCAAGTTTGCACTCATTCAAAACATTTTAAGATTTTTTGCACCTGAAGTGTGTAGTTACCGACATTTCCGGAAGCCATAAACAACAAAAGATAATTCTGGGAGGCTCGTCTTTCATAATAATAACAAAAGACAAATAATTACTTTACTAGTAACCACTTTCCCTTGCCTCCAAAAACTAATGAATGAAATTGTTTTATTATAAATAATTAAAATGTCGTAAAAGATGCAAAAACGATAAAAGTGGCAATTATTTGCGTACACGTATAGACTACACGCAGACAAATCAAATACTCGTATGTACACGTATAAACAAAGTTCGTTCATCATCATACATCCGTGTATAAAAGAGCTATAAGAATTATAGGTAAATTGGATATGTACTGTTTGTATTCCTCTTCAGATAATATGGGTTTTGTCCAGTTTGCATCTTGTTCTTCTGCTTCAGGATTGATATTTTCTGTCTCCTCCGCATTGTCATCATGCACAATACTTTCCACTATGGTATCTTAAATAAGCATAACAAAATTGTTGTTGTTACCACCTATTATACAGTTATGCAGTTTACTACTAACCTAATATACCCCTAACCATATCTACAATTTCCTTCTTCTCTTTCTTTTCCTGCATCTGCTTTTGCTTGGACAAAGATTTTTTATTTCGTCGCAATTTATGACTATATGGACGTCTTTTTAAAGGCACCATTTTTATTCTGTAAAACAACTTCATTTCAAGCAGGGTACTCAAAGTGGACATGTAAATCTTTTACAAGATTCACATTTTCTGTGATTTGTTATAACTGATTATAACTGATAGGTGCTTGAGGCAATTAAACAGTGAAATCACTTGGTACAAAAAGAAACGGACAATAGATCTTGATCATGATATTTACAGTGATTGGAAGTAATGCAGTTACAAGTAAAGCATTACTGTAATTGAATTACTTTCTTTAGTAATGAGTAATTGTATAGCATTACTTTTCAAAAAAAGTACTTTGTAATTGTAATGAATTACTTTTTAAAAGTAATTGAACAATTACTGGATATTTATAGAAAACGACAAAATACAAATTTAAGAAATTTACAAAAATTCGATAGAAAATGACCACGAAAAAATGATTTGAAATCTAAAATGCTGTGACTTGCAGATATTACAAAATAACGAAAATTACCTTTCATTTGGAATTTAGGTTCACTTACAAACAAAATTGTCCAACGTGCGTTATTTCACGACGTGATAGTAATTCATTAAGATATAGACATATTTACGACACTGTAATATCATGTATTTGTATAACAAAAATATCACTTACCTTATCCAATCAACGTATTTTTATAGTAGTTTTAAATTTAACTCACTAACGCTAACTGTCTATCCTAATAAATTAATAAGCAAATTAATTAAAATAACACTTATAATACTGTTTTGCACATGCACTTCAAAAAGGTCAACTTGCAAAATGCAATAACCAATCTGCACAAAATCTTGGTTATTTCAATTCATATTTTTGGCGCTCTACAAAGGCGGTGGTCCACAGCGACCTCTTGTAGGTGAAAGCCAGACTAACATCGTTTACTGTCAGCATGATTTCAACCCCCGAAACAAATTACCTGTCTATATTTTTCACCGCCATTTCTGAATCTATTAATTTCTGTCGTATTTTTTTATTCGCACAATTCACCTAGATTAGATTATTATTAAGCGTGGTATTTTCAGGACTCGTAAAGCGTGGTATTTAATTTATGCATAGATACTTTATATTGCTATGACAATCCGTATATGGTCTAAATTAACTAATTTTCAGTCAATTTATCACTGATTCAAACTACTGATTTTCTAATTAGGTTTTTCGAAAAATCTGTGACTTCTCACATTTTAAAATGGCCTATGCATAATTCTCAAAGTCTCTTTTTTATTTCAAAGTATATTTGATAGTCAGGGATGAATTATTTTTTGAGATATGTTCGAATAAAGTAGGGGTACTTCCTTATGGCGTTTTTATATAGGAATATCCCAACCTTAATAAAAAAATTAAGAACCAAACGAAGAAAAATAAGGACCCTGAGAAAAAGAGCTCTTCATATCATTACAATATGTTACCAAAGTAACTATTTAATTTCTTAAAACTAGATTATTAATTAAACTACAATAATGTGAATGTAAATTTCATTAGCATTAGCGTTAATTGCTATTACAGTACAAAGACCTACAACGTCCAACAATACAAGTAGTTTCAGGAAGATACACTGAGCATGTGGTACAAGTTATTACAATTTGCTGCAAGAAGATACAAGTTACAATGATTGAACTGCAAGAGGGCTACAAAGCGCTATACGATGCAGTAAAATGCTACAAACAACTACAAGGTGTTGCAAGTTATTACAAAGTGCCAAAAGGAGGTACATAGATGCGTTTAAACGGTACGACAGGAAGTTACCAGGTAGTAGAAAAAGTTACAAAGTGATTATTTAGTGCAACAGCCTTTTGTATGGTACTAAAAGAAGATATAAGTTGTTGCGAGCTTTTACAAGGCTACAAACTGCTAGAAGGTGCTACAGCTAGCTACAAGGTAATGTAAGCTATTACTAGGTGTTACAGGAAGCTACAGTTGATAGGTGATATAAGCTATTACTGGATGCTACAAGAAGCTGCAATAAGCTACAATTACAGGATGCTATAAGATGGCACAAGGTACACCAAGTTAGCCAGAACCTTTTAGCACCTTATAAAAGCTTCTTACTCTTTGTAGTTTTTTGTACCACATTCTATCTCTTTGTGACATTTTGTAATAGCGTTTACCTCCTTGTAGCACCTTGAAATATCTTGCAATACCCCGTAGGTTTTTGCAGCATCTTATTGAACCTTGTAGCTGTCGATTTTTAGCACTCTGTAGCTCCTTGTAGCACACTGTAATAGCTTGTAAGTTCCTACTGTACCTTGTATCATAGTGTTGCTCCTTGTAACACTTTGTAATAGCGTGTAGCACCGTGTAGATCTTTGTCGCTCTCTGTAGCACCTTGTACTTCCTTGCGATACCTTCTAATAGTTTGTAAAATATGCCTGTTAGTTTCTTGAAAAACCCTATAGTTCCTTCTAGCACCTTGCAGCGTTTTTAGTTCCTTATAGCTCTTTGAAGCACCTTTTAATATATTACAATACTTTGGAACGTCTTGTAGCACTTTGTAGTAGCTTATAGCACCGTGTAGGTTTTTGTAGCTTCTTGTAGTACCTTTTTATAACTTACAACCCTTTATAACTCCTTGTAGTGTTTCGTTGCATCTTGAAAAATCTTGTAGCAGTTTATAGTACCGTATGGCATTTTTTTAGTAAGTTGTATCATCTTTTAAAATCTTATTTCGTTTTTGGTATATTATTAGTTATAGTATTAAACATAGTATAAGTATAAAAACGTTAAATTATACGTATGTCAGAAACTCTTGAAACTAAATGAAAATCAACCGAGATACAATGATTCATAGAACCACTAATATCTTAGTAATATCTTTAGTTTCTTTAGGTTTTATGAAAAAGCAGTTTGGTACATCAATGCAACAAACAAACACACAATAAAAAGCTGCCATTAGAAAAATAATAATCGTTGGAATTTGATAAAAATTAACAATGTAAGATTAAATACATGATGCAAAATACATTTAATCACTATTTTATAAAAACAATTTGAAAATGGTACTAAGGCATTTCATTTTCTCCATACATACGGATTGTCACTTTCGAAGTTTAGTATGACAGAGAATTCCAATACACGCTTTCAGAAAGCGATCAAATGGTGAGTGATGGAATGTTTTATCCACAGGTCAAAACTAGGTTTTCATGAGGTAGTCAAAACTGAACGTTTCGAAATTAACCACAAATTTTTAAGTTTTAAATTGCGTACCTGTTGAACGTACCTAAGTGAAATTAGATAGTTTTAACTGAGACTGTTTTATTGACTGGCAAGGTTTAAACATAAAATCACAAAATAGTAAGTTAGTTCTGTAAAATTAGAAACATTCATTAGAAGTATTCAAACACCGATTTTGACCACTAGATTGGTCGAATTTAGGAAAGTGACTTTTTTTTTACGTGTGTTCTTTTTATCGCCTTACTTTAAAATTGGATTGTTTAGACTACTTGAACCTATTATTGCTACATTTGAGTTTGTAGGTAACACGAGTACAGGAGTTTCTAAGAAAGCTTCTTTTTCTAAATTTAGATAAAATATATTTTGGGAAAAAGCAATGCATCATTTCTAATTAAGATCGCATATTAGAAATTCGACAAAATTCGAAAATTATAGAGACAGAGAGAATCAAAAAGTTCAAATTGACACAAGAGTAAAGCAATCTTATTTTTCGAGACAGGGAAACGTTTTGTTGAGATACAATTAAGAGATATGCCTGACTATAGGATCATAGTCTTCTATCTCATTGTTCGTTTTTGCGTTGATATACCGCATCACTTACCGGGAATTTATTGAAGAGGGGTTTAAGAAAATACTGGCGAGTTTAACAATAATTCTGAATATCAATTTTAAATGAATACGTGAGTGTTTTATTATTGCCTCTTTCCCATTTGTTAAACACTTTCGTGAAAGCTACGTAGAAACAAATGGAAAAAGTACCTTATTTTCTTCAAAGAGGAGCATACGCAATCCAATAAAGTAAACACGTCTTTATTGTAGGCAAGCTATGTCTAGTGAAGTCGTTTTAATGCGTATTAGTTTTTGATCAATGAATACGATCTACAACTTCTTACAGAAATTTACAAAACCTTGTAATAATATGTACTACTGTACATTTAGTACCAAATTATTGGAATTTATTTATACTACAGTTTGGATTTTTATTTAAACATGCTAAACTTTTTAATTCTGTAAAATAAATATTCAAATAACTAGTACTGTCGATTCTGCAGGTATTTCTGTCATATACAAGTTTTCTATGCGGATTGTTTATAGAGAAATAATATCAATGCAATGTGTAATACAATAACAGTAATGATGTATTTTTAATATAATACTACATACTGAAAAGTACAAAAATCTAAATCCATATCATTCTGTATACATCAAAAAAATTTAATGTAATTTGGAAAACGAAAATTTGATTTAAACGGTAACTAAAAATCTATTATTCTGCATACACATATGGTAATGAATTGCCAATTATTGTACTTTCACAGAGAACAAAATTTGTTAGTGTTAGATTAAGCAAACAAAAAGTTGACAGTATGCTAAAAATGTAAATACATACAATTCAGAACCGTTGCAATTCTAAATGTAAAAAATTATTCCTAACTAATGGGTATGTCATTGGTATTTCAGCGTTATTGATTTAATTATCTGGCTTATAAAAAAAACAAACGTTAAAATATTCTAACTTTAAAAAACAGAAGTTGTCACTTTGGAAATAGTAACAAAAATTCATCACGAAAGTTGTAAAGATTGCAGAATAATAGGTTTGTAGTCATTATTATCTGTTTGATTTTTAAGTTTTATTGCTTCGTTTTATACAGCATTTACTGACGGCACATTGGGAACTTTCAGTTTAGAAAATAAAGATGCATTTGAAAATATAATTTCTAGATACTTTCAGTTTCCTAACTACCAGATGTGCACATCTTACTCAAAAGAAGCTCGAAAAATAGTCATCGTTGTCAACTATCTTCTACTTAATTTGGGTTAAGGTTAGTCACGCAATTGTGGGCAGTTGCTCATGATCCCAGTGGGCGATGCCGCAGTCTGTTCATACCAAAC
>VTPC01006166.1:5007-20633 GCA_011009095.1 Ignelater luminosus | reverse complement strand
AAAGTTTGACTTGTATGCCTTAGTATGGTAAAAAGAAGCGAACTAAAACAGGGAATATTTTCTTGGACCCATAGTTTGAAGCATCAGTTAATATAGTAATAAACTTGCATTTGCTGAGGCGATCTAGTAATTCATCTATTATTGTTGGCGCTAACACGTTTACAATAGCTTCTGTTTTCGTACGAGCACATCTAAATTTCTGTTCAAAACATGTTTGAATTAACTTAGGAGCACGATTGTTTGAGCGACAACTGTGGTTCTCTTGCACCGTGTTATAAGCCCAGACACCTTCCAGGTCTTTCGAATCGCTCTTATTAAAAGAATTAAGCAGCAAAGAACTCGAAGCGGCAGTAATATCGAAATTCTTATGTTTTTCTGATCTTAAATGTTGCTCAATATCGCTGGCACCTCCATGGGCTACGCTAAATTCTGTACGACACTTTTTACACCTAACGTCCGATGGAGTACTTCTCTGCTTTACAAACGGGTACTTAGTTTGTAGGTTAACATTAAAAGTGCACTTGAGTTTAGGCATTGTTAGAATGAAGGGTTCACGTACAAGAAATCTAAATCGACTAGCTTAACTCACGTCGATAAAAAAACAACAAATCATCAAGGAATGTGCGCAAGCTGTCTACGCGCACCTGCAACTGCGAAGCGAACGAACAAGCTGCAAGCAGAAGTGGGCTTCTGACCGACTTGCACGAGTGGGAGACGTATTGGCCGTATTGCGTACTAGCCGCTACCGTCGGTTTTTTATTTCTTGCGCCTTTTCTTCAAATTGTTACACTGGTTTGCTTTCTTTCAGAAAACGGGACATTTTGGTGTTCCAAAGTTGTGCTTTCGGACAACGGGATAGGCTACCTAAAAACGGGACGTATGATCATGTTAACCATGCTCTATCTCCTCATTCCCGAGTCGTGGTGGAAATATTACTATAATTCTCTGTGGAACACAAGCGTGACTAAAAATGCTGAGACTGTTTTTGCCACTAATGTGATACTCAACACGACGGCGACGCGTCTACTCAAATAGGAGAAATCACTATGAATAGTAATCGGTAATACAAGATGAAGCACTAGAGGAAATGAGAGGAAGAGTAACAAAATAAGTAACTAAAGTGTTTTACTAATGAACGCCAAAGAGACTCAACAAGAAATATTAAACGTAACAAAGATTCTTCAGAAGGCTAAAGTACTCGAGTAACAGATGCAAGGAATGGAATTAAAAGCAAAAAATGATAGAAAATCAAAAATATCAAACAAATCTCCATCTGCGGGTAAAAGGAGAAGAGAGAGAATCATTGCACTTAAAGTTGTCTTCTTAGTCAATTACAGCAATTTAAAAAAAGGTAGAACTTATAGTTATGATGTTTATATCATCGAGGAAAAAACCACCCTCCTCGGTTTTACCACCTAAGCTCTCTCGCTGAATCTGCCTAGCTCAGCTGCGGCTCATGCTATGGTTTGCAAGCAGAGCACAAACACCGGTAACCACATGTAACTGTGCGTGAGATGACATGTATAACAGGCGAGGCGGTGCGCATTTGATTGTAAATTTACAAAGCATAGCACGAGGTGCCATTAACCATACCTTTTCCTCCTTAAGCACTCTAAACAACCTTTATCTAAAGTCTGGAAGAGTCTTCTAACAAATTAGCACAAATAGTTTTACTTAGGAAGCATAATATATCAAACAAATACAAACCCCTTTGTGGCTTAACTATTGTCATACTATAAAGGATGTTTCTAAGTGGTTTTGCTATACAGAGTGGTCTAAAAATTAGACCGTAATTTCTTTCCATTTCTCTCTATCGAAACACACTGTATATCTGTTTCCGTGATTTGAAATAGCATGTGTCTCTATGTGATACTAATAATACATGTCTTGGACTTACAGTCTTCTAACAATAGAGCATGAGAAATTAATAGAAATTGAGCCAGCAACGAAAGAATTTTAAATAATATCCTGATGCAAAATATTACTTCTCAACACAACATTATTTTTAAATACTAAAAATCAAAGTTTGTTTTTGTAACAAACGAATGAGAAATATCAAAATCGGCTAGGAATATACAGGGTGCTCCATTAGAAATTGAAAAATTAATAAATGAAGGGATAACGGAATTTGGTAGCTTAACTTTTCATTTTTTCAAACAATTGAGATATTTGCTTGGTTTACCTTATCTGAAAGTTAAAACAACTGATAGATGCCAATATGGGCAGCAAACTATCTTATAGTGTAAAATAGAAAAAATTATTAAGAAAATGTAGACGAGGTGTAGAAAAGAAACAGATTAAAAATCTGAAACTATTTTTGATTCAGCAGGCCAGGAAAAATGTTTAATAAATGAAACAATAATAAGTTCTGTCATTCTAGGTTTTAATAAGAATCTATGACTGAAGCAAATTTTGGATTATGCTCGAATCCAATACAGTTCTTAGATTTCTACAAAACGCAAGTTAAAACTCATTATGTTTGAAAATTTATATAAAAAAATTCAAATTCTAGTGAAATATATAACTAAAAGATACTAATAAAGGTAACAAATTTAATGTAGGGCATTTGGAGAATAGGGTGTTACGCTAACTAGTCCCTTATGTATGTAATTTGCATTTCACCGCACAAAGACTCCAGATGTGAGAAACTAGTATTCTCCGTTTATTTCTGAAGAGCACAGCAAATGTTGCATCAAAAATTTAAAACCCGAAAGGGTCAAAACAACAGTTCATTAAATAAATAATTAATTTCATTCTACTTCAACACCTTGATTGAAACTGCAAGCACCAATAAATCAATAGAGTTTACTATTTGAAGTACTTTTGTTGCTTAGGAGTTCTAGACCTTCGACACTTTAACTGGTTCGTGAAAAGTGAAATGGGGAAGTCATGGAACGTACAGTGAACCAAAATAAATACGGGGCACCACGTGTTTTTAAAAATCTGTTAATCCGACATTTATTCTTTATTCAGGCAAAAGCTTTTTATTAAGTCAAATAGGGCCCTAAAACATAACAATGAAGAGTATAGTTGTATTTAAACTGAAGACAAAGTTACAAAGGGTCATTTTAAAACCATGTGGTGTCCCGTATTAATTTTGGTTCACTGTACATAAGCAACGATTTGTTGACATGTGAAAGCGGGAGCTTATTATGGAGAATATTACGGATGATTTTTAGAAACTTCATAAGCCAACCCTAAATATAGAATTTCAATAAAATTCATGACCTCAAAAACCTAAAAAGGCCGGAAATTTTGATTCTTAAATATTGCTGTAAGGGGTGCTCATTTAAAAAGTTCTATTGAGAAAGTGAGAGCATTAGAATGTCAGTTATGCTAAGTTTCTTTTGTGAAGAGTCATAATTAACCGAAGAGAATGGTGTATCCACGCATTTAACTAGATTGCGTTGAAATAGTCACTTTATACGTATTTTGCTAAGAGACTTAACCCGATTTTGTCAACTGCAAAAGGAGAAATCGACCTTATCAAATGCTTACCTAAAAAAAACCTTTTTTTACGGCCACTCTAATGGACATACTTTTAATATCCAAGTTGAAAAGGTCGTCGATTCTCACGACACTGACATGTTGACGACCACGTTAGTTCTTGCTTATCCACACATGGGCAGGCTCTAGAAATGATACAGTGATAACACAATGTTCAATTGAATATGCCGATGACAAAAAACCAAAAGTCTAAAGTACACACACATTATTCACTGTAAACATAATTCCTGTTTGCTTTATGAATGTACCAAAAATGCTTTTTAGCTAATTAAAGATTATCTAAGGTTTATTTATCTAGCAAATCACAGAAACTCTAATTTCTCAAAATGATAAGAAAAATATTGCTTTGGTCACATATAAATTAAAAAAACTATTAGAATTTTAAACTAAACCACAAAAAGTCATATTAATCATGTTAATTATTTGTTAGAATAAAACGTTATTGTATGTGGAGCAGTCACCATGTTCATAATTATACTTTTTGTGCTAGCTGACAACGTCTAAGGCGATTATAACAGTTACTTGCTAATTAGAATTAAGACCATACCAAAATAATTATTAAATAAAGCAAAATTTGCAGATAAGCAGAATATATATTCAAGCAACTGTAAACTACAATAAAGAAAAGACAATTACAGATTACTTTATGATAAATTTGTGCCCAAATTGAGTAGAATAGTGTGGGTAACTTTCTTATTATTATAGTTAGAACTTTGGTTAAATTCTATTTAATCATGTAAATATCCAATATGGCGTCTATTTAAAAAAAGAAAATTGCCATTAATATGTCGGAATCCACAATCTTGAATTTTGCTTTGACATTAAGTTTAAGTATATCTCATCGAAGCAAACAACGTTTATATTAAGACTTTTTACATAACTTTTTAAATTACGGAGATATTTGTCGTTTTAAAAAAATGCGATTTTCACTTTTTTTGGAGTTATTGCTAATCGGTTATGAATTTAAGATTTTTCTAACCTAAATCTGAATCAGCATAAAAGTTGCACAACATTGCCCATTTCACCAGCTATATATTCTGATTTCAATTATTCTCGAAATCACTTTGTCCAAACTTGTTTTTGCTGGAATATACCAAACGCCTTTGGAATTTATTGCAGGTTTAAATCTTGCTGCTATATGAGCGATGTATTGTTACTAGAACATTGTTTTGGTCACAATTTTTATGAAAACTTTGTATGTTAAGATTCCACCATTGATTGCAGCGTATGGAGTTTCTTTGCCTTCTTTCTTCTTCTATGGTCTTAGGATTCCATGTTCAACATTTTGTGGTATTTATCTGGACGTATCTACTTGTTAGGTTTCCACATCCAGTTCTCAAATTGCTTATCTGCGTGGGAATAAGCAAAGCGGCAATTATTCAGTAAATTGAATTTTGCTAATACAGTCTGCCTAACTTTCTAACAAAAATCTTTTACTAAAAAAATTTCTATAAGGCTTCTTTTCAATCTATTTGGTTGACATTGAGCCAAAAGTTATTTGGTCACTTTCACAATAATAGGCAAGTTTTTAGTTTTGTACCATTTAATTAACCTAACCATTTCAGTAAAAGAGAAAATTTCTGCAAAAGAAGATGATTGCAAGTCCCATTGGACAGTAGGTAGCTTTCCAAAGAAAATAAAACAAAAGCTCTAAAGAGAAAAAGTTAACGCCCCAGGGTGCAAGCAAAACGTTGCAACTACCGTAAATAGCACAACAAAGTATATCAGTAGCCCAATTAACACAAGTAAATAGAAAAGCTAGCATCGGTACTACATTTTGATTAGTTAAGTCACTTGGGACCCCAATTTTAATTTGAAGAAAATTCTGTAATTATGCACTTACTAAAGACAAAAAGTTTTTCAACAGGTGGAAAACTTGAAAGAGCCCGTACGTTCCTTGGTAGGTGAACAGTTGCAATACATCGTATCAAGAAATCTTACTTTTCCTGCAACTAACGAAGAAAATTCGAGATTTTACCACTTTAGAAGGAAAATGAGTCTTTTTTGGCCAACGTGAAAATGTTTACAAAAACGTACCCGATTTTGTAAATAAAAAAATTTTGCATTTTCCATTTGCCCGACGGTATTTTGATTTATAGAACTGAAGTCCAAAACCACAGAGAATGGTCACAAAAGATAAAAGACTCGTACTTGTCAAAATAGAAATATTAAAATACTTTTTTCTAAATGGCTGTTCTGCTTCAATTCCCTCTTTCTGATACTTTCTTTTGCGGAAGTGCCGGTCTACGTTATTTCTAAAAATTTAGTTTTACCAACAGGTTTTCAATTCCAAGTGGCTTTTTGGACTTCTTTGAAGCTATTGCTTTGGAACTTATATTCCATGAGTGTAATGTTTAATTCTGCAAGCAAATCATATTTTTGTTATTTGGCATCAGGGACGAGACATCTTGTTCTTCTCAAAATTCGTAATAAAGAGCAAATACAGCGATAGGTATTGTTATGCCTAGCTGACGCAGTAATTACTCGAAATGTATAAGTCAAGCCGAAGGCTGGATTTGGGCCTGTCTAAGTTCATTGTTACCACATCATTATCGTTCCAGTATATTCTGAGTTACCACAATATTCTTATTTAGAGTTTCAAATTTGACAGAGTGTACAAATTAAATCAACATGTACCTCTAGTAACTCCTTTTTTTCCTGAAAAGTTATAATTTCAATTGTACTTACCAGTTCCTTTTGGTATCGTTTTTAGGGAAGCTTTAATGATTATGTCTGTCTTTGAGTGAGTAATAATTAATATCATCTAGCTAGAATGGTAACAGAATAACCAAACCCTCAAGTTACACAATATTCAAGGAAAATCTCCATATATGGTAATCGCCTGAAACACATTACACGAAAATTAGGAATTTACTTCATATTTTTTCTTGAACGTAAATCGATTGTCGACAATAAGAAACCCAAATCTCTTTTTGGATTGCTAACCGATTAATCCTCTATTTAATAGACGAAATATCAATGCTCAAACTCGAGTTTGAATCACTCTGTACACGCGTTCAGTCCTTAAATGGAAACATTTTAAAAGTAAAACTGAAAATTGCCCATTCCAAATAATTGTTTTTCTATACGTGCGTATTCACATCATGTCATCACTTCAGCTACCAAAAATAGTAAATAAATTATAGTCAGTTGTTGAATTCCCTTATAAAAGCCTTAAAAATTTTTAATAACTTCAACTTTTGGTATTTAATAGTTCCCTTTTTATATAAAATTTGTATATTATGATGTGTATATTCAAATTTATTTCTTTTCTCATAAATAACAATAACAACAATGAAAACTCGAACATAATAGAATGAGGTCATTCATTAATTCACACTATATTGGCATTTTCATATATCTACCATACAATTTTCCACATTTATCATAATAACAGAAAGAGCATTCTGGTTACAAATATGTTTACTAAATATTGCCCTCTTCTTTATATTTGACAATTTTTCATACTACAAATGAACAAGTGTCGAATCGATTTTTCCATCTTTATTACGTGTACATTGTGCATTATTTACTGTACATGTAAAAAAATTTTAATGGACGAATATCGTGCACCAAAATATTTCCACTTGTTGATTATAAAAAGAACCTGTAATTTACAATTAAAAGTGGGTTGCGTTCTGATGGGGGGGAGGGGAGGAGAACTCATTTTTTATTTATTTTTGTAGACATATAAACATAAATTATACGGTGTGGGTAGATTATACGAGTTAATAGTGTGCGACTAGGTGTCAATCCCACGAATATCCTTATTGCGGTAATTTAAAGAGTAGGTTTCAACTGCTATTACATTTTGATTTTTAAATTTGTGAAAGTTCTAATAAAACCTCAGAATGCGGCGTAAATAAAAAAATATAATATAAAAATGTATCAACATATCAGTATTCTCATGTTCTTCCGTTTTGGCAACGTTCAAGAATAGAGTATACAATATAGAAAAGAATTCTTTTTCATTCTTCTTTTTTTATTCTCTCGAGGTAGTTTTCGTGGAATCGAAATTGAATTTTAAACAAGCATAGACATTCACGTCATTGCACATCAAATGAAATGAGAGAAGAGAGATACAGATAAGTGAGTTTTCCTTTTGGTTTGAGTTTTAGAAGATTTAGTTGCACCCCGAGGACGTGGTATATATGAGCTGCATATAAAAGTCATAGTTACTAGCAAACAAACATTAAACCTGCTAATGGAAGCCTTAATGTTTCGGTTGGTGCTCGTTCTCTGTGTTAAATGGACGTTAATATAACTTAAGATAATTTTTATTTCTGGACAGCGAGTGCCTTCGTAAGTACTCTAATGCAACGTTTGATATGGCGAACTCAACTTTTTGTTGAAAATGTCCTCTTAGTTTTCTAAACGTTTTACGTGTTTGGTCGTATTAACATTACTGTAAAATTTATAGTATGCTTGTACGGTGGAATTAGCCTTTTTTTAAATGTAAAATGTGGAAACTATTTATTTGGACCCATTAAAAGACTGCTCTAAACTGTCTTAGCTTGTGAAGGTTTAGTTAAAAGAATTTATTAAGTAAGAAAAGCAAAAACTGATTGTGCCTTTTAAGAAAAGCAAAAACTAAATGTGCTTTTTAAGAGGCTTCAGGTATTTTATGAAATGCTAAAAGCAGGCTTATTCAATAATTTTTTAAAAAGAAAAAAAATCTGTGCTACTTTTTTATTCCTTACGTTATTTAGTAATTACATAACACATTACGCAACATTTTAAGTACAAAATAAAATTAATGTAAACTGCTATTGAATTACGATAAAATTTATAATTGCTTGCACCTTCATCCCAAGGCCCAAAAGATTCAACACAAAAAGGTTTCAAAACAAAGCTGTAAAAGGATTTTACATATTTGTAGCTTTTCAGACTTTCGCTAATACTTGCAACTTCATCAGCTTTTTTACGACGTTAAACGTTTTCCAGAATTGAAGGAATATCAGCACTTTTTTGATAGCTCAGGTCATGATGGCTTTAAACATCGACAATTTGGCCAAAAGTATACATTTGTGAGGCTTAGACACAGGCTGACTAGTTTTTAAGACAATGAAATGCGAAAGGTAGACTCGTCTAGAAATTTGCCCAATGAAGAAGAAGTGTTGGTAAGGGAGCTTCTGCTTTTAGATTTTGGAAGTTTGAGATATTATTGAAAATGGAAACTTACCATACCTTCATTTGAAGATCTCAATCACAAAGAGAAAGCCAAGCAGTTACAGTACATTTATAATCATTATCAGGAAATAACAAAATCTGTTCAGGGGGAATTGAATTTATTAGAACTAAAACAACATGAATAGAGCCGAGAAAAATAAAATATAACATAAAATAGTATATTTCCATATACCAAAACTCCCCATTTTCATAGGTATTGTCATTACAAATACTGTTACCTACATTTACATATTTTGTAGAGAACGCCTTATATGAAAATCATATTGCAAAAGAAACTCTTTTTTGATATGGGGAATATTGAAGCAAATACGACATTCTAGGAATGTTCCAATCCTCTATAAGAAAGAAAGCAGGATAAGAACCTAATTTAGTCAAATCCAATTTAAGCGTTGGAATTTGTTACAAGTAAGTATGTCTGGATCTAGAAAAGTAATTTGCAATAATAATGATCTAATGAAGATTAGATTTTGGCATCCAGTGTAAGAACTGAAATTTTGCACTTCTTAGTATTAAGTCTGATAATGAGCTGGTATCTGTAGTTTTTTGAAAATCTTGAAAAACGGTATTAGCGTCATTTGCTACGTCATCTGTATACGAGGGTTGCTATTTATATTTCTGGCCTTGGCAACACTGACTGTTTCTAGGCGTCAGCTGACATTTCCGGTGTAAACTTTACATTGTTGAACATAACCTCAACCACAACATTTTGTCATTTGAGTGCGATTAGTGTTGTTTGCAGTTAATTGAAAAGTGCATAGTAAAAAATGGAATTGACCCGTGAACACTTTCGTGCAATTATTTTTCATAACTTCCGACGTGGATTATCACGACAAGAGTGCATCAATGAACTTAATACATTATATAGCGATGAAGCTCCATCCTACAGCACTGTAAAAAACTGGTATAATGAATTCAAACGTGGCCGACGTTCACTCCAGGACGAAATCCGTGAAGGCCGTCCAAAATCTGTCGTTGTGCCTGAAAACATCGATGCTGTGCGTGAACTGATTAAACAAGATCGTCATGTGACATACCGTGAGATTGAGGCATCTTTGGGCATTAGTATGACTAGCATCAACAAGATATTACATGATCATTTGGCCGTAAAAAAAATTTGTCCCCGTTGGATCCCGCATAACCTGACCAATGCTCAAAAGAAGGCTCGCGTCGACTGGTGCATTGAAATGTTGAAAAAATTTGCGAAAGGTGCATCAAAGGCTGTGTATAACATCTGCACAGGTGACGAATCATGGATCTACGCATATGACCCCGAAACAAAACAGCAATCAACTGTGTGGGTCTTTCAAGACGAGCCAAATCCAAAAAAAGTTGTTCGCAGAAGAAGCACATCGAAGCAAATGGTTGCCTGTTTCTTTGGCATTACCGGTAATGTGGCAACAGTGGCGTTAGAGCAACGTAAGATGGTCAACTCTGAATGGTACACAACCATTTGTTTGCCAGAAGTCATTGGAGAAATTCGGAAAACTTCAAACAAGAGGCGAATCATTGTTCATCATGACAATGCAAGCTCTCACACCGCTGCTCAAACAATTGAATATTTAACCAGCCAGAAGGTCGAGTTGATGATCCACCATACAGCCCTGATTTGGCACCCAATGACTTCTTTTTATTCCCGTACATCAAAAAACAAACTGCGTGGTCAACGATTTTCAACACCAGAAGAAGCCGTTTTTTGTTTCAAAACGCATATTTTGGAGCTGCCTCAAACAGAGTGGAAAAAGTGCTTTGAAAATTGGTTCAAACGCATGGAAAAGTGTATCAATCTTAATGGAGAATATTTTGAAAAACAATAAAACTAGTTTCGATCATAAATACTTGTTTTTTCATTGTTAGGCCAGAAATATAAATAGCAACCCTCGTACTAAATCTTTAGTTCAGAAATCAGCTAACTAGTAAGTAAGAGGGAATAACGCTAAACAAAATAAAGCAGGACCTAACGGATGTTCTTTGCGATGAGATATGGCGTTTAGCAAGAACAAAAATAGAAAGCACTTTATAACTAACGTTCTCATGATCCTCGCGGTGCCCGGGGCGTAGCGATTTAGGGGGCGCATAGTGCGATAAACCAAAAATATCCAGCTTTAATTGCAAAAACAGTGAACGGCTTGTTTATTCTAAATTTTTTGTTTTAGTTAGACAGGATATTGTGATACTCGTGGGAATGACATGTCAGCAGCAAATATGTCACCTTTGCTGAAATTATATCTAAAGTAAGACATTTTTCGTAGTACGGTAGTACTAAACTCATAGTCAGAAATGCGTTAATCAAGGACAGGCATATTCCAGTTAAATGCGTGAATCAATTATTCGCTGTATGTTCTTGCAACACTGTACAAATCTATCTAAGAATATCTTAAAGATTAACATTTTGTTCGAAGAAAACTGCGAAAAGAACTTGAGATCTTGAGATAACGATATCAATTTTAAAAAAAACTACGAGAAATAAAATGAAATCAACAATGAAAATTTCAATTCAGAAAAGTAGTGTGCTTTGGTATATTCAACTATGTTGACAGTTGATTATAAATTGTTGAGTTTCACACCAGTTACATCGAAATGAGGTATCTAAATGAAGCAGAAGTGGTTCGTGTTCTTGCAGCTATTGAGAATGGCACCACTGTTTGACAAGTTGCAAGAAATTTTAACGTAAGCTCTTCTGTTGTTTATCGTGTATGGAATCGTTACCTAGAAACAGAAGGATATAAAAGACGCATTGGACAAGGTCCCAAGAGGAAAATGAATCAAATCCAGGATCGATTTTTAATCCTATCCTCCTTACGTTCTTGCACATCTACAGCAAAAGATCTTCAAAGCAGGCTAAGAACGACTCATGTATTGGAGATTCTGACCAGACTGTTGGGAATAGACTGAGAGAAGGAAACCTGAAACCAAAAAGGCCCGTGCGAAAACCAATTCTAACGCAACATCACATAAGATTTCGTTTAAATTTTGTTCGTGAACATGCCGCATGGCAACTTAGACATTGGAGACCAGCACTGTTCTCAGATGAATCACGATTCCGTTTGAGTCGTTGTGATGGTCGAGTACGTGTATATCGACGACCAAATGAACGGCATTCTGCAACTACCGTGCGAGAAGTTGAAAAATTTGGTAGTGGATCTGTGATAGTTTGGGGCAGAATTAGTCTTAAGGAAAGAACAGATCTTGCAGTAGTTCCAGGGAACCTAACAGCTCAACGGTACATTGACCTTATTCTGGAGGATCATGTTGTACCAGCCGCTTATGGTATAGGTCCTAATTTTGTATTTATGCACCAGGAACTTTTTTCACTACCACGGGATTCAAACCATGGATTGGCCTTCGCTAAGTCCTAACCTAAACCCCATCGAACATCTTTGGGACTTGCTGGACCGATGTGTTCGGAGGCGCCCAGACCCGTCTCAGACTTTCCAACAGTTAGTAAATGCTCTAGTCAAAGAATCGGAGAATATACCTCAAGAAGACATTCGTAGCCTCATTTGAAGCATGTTATTAGTAAAGCATTCCTTCTCTGCAACTTTACGTTATTTAGACGGGATGACTTGCTCTTTACTTTATCTTTTGTAATTTCTTTGAATTGATATTGTTATCTTACGAATTTTTTTGTTAAGTTTGTAAATTTGTTGGCAAAATGTTAGTCTTTTAGATATTTATCATTACATTTGTACATTGTTGCATATTGAAAAAGTTCTTCATATGTACCTAAGCGTTCCTCTAATTATTTTGAGCAGTGTAGTTCGGAGTTCAGAATTCAGTTCAGGAGAAGCAATCTAAGATTTAGAAATTAGTTTTAATAATAGTGATGGGCTATGTAAGTAATATTCGTATGTATAAAAGTCGATCAAGATTTTTATTTCGCCGCTTAGTTATCCAACTACCTGAGTTGGTAACGTGACAATCTTCATGGTTGGAAATCTGCAGCTCTCGTATAATTAAAGAATGACGGTCGCATTGAGTTTACCAAAGGTGAGTAAAGTAAACCGTCGGCGGATACTACTACCACTAGGATTTTCGCCAATGGAATCTTCAGTCCTGGGGTACGTCTTAAATGGTCTTTTGGTTATGGTGATAGGCTTTGCTAAAGTTGGTAAAATCAGTTTCTTACCAACAAATGGCGGAGGACGATAAAGAGCAAGCATGACAAGAAGAAAGAAAAATCGTGCCCAAGGAGCACCACGATAACCCCAAGGCAGATGTTATTCGTTGAAACTTCCGTTGATGGAAATGACTAAAATGTTGATTTGGTGCATTTACTGCAAGCTGGCATGAGTATTGTTTCAGTTAAGGGCTATGAAAAAATGAAAAAGCTACAGCGTGCCAGAACCACTCCAACTTCACAATCTTAGATGTTTATGATACATTTCTCGTTGGAAATCGATAATATTATTGTACCTTGCGGAAGGGGGAACAATACGTAGTTACGAAACTGGATAGAAGATTGATTTATGAATGATAAATTTTGGGAATATATTTTTTGGCTTTAGAGAGCTAATATACCTTTGTAGGCATCAAAGAAATCTACTTTCAGAAATGAGATAGAAAGTTACGGGCAGCATAAACTGCATAGTTAGTGCCAAAACTTACTTGATGCGACTGTAGGAGATATTTAGTGTTTAAAAAATCTGGAACGAGCGATTTTAGCTGCTAGCCTATAGCAATTGGACGAACTCGTCCATCCTTTTAACAGGGACAACATCAAAGGCACAACAAAAGTTAAAGCAGAAGCAAGGTTTGAAGAAAGAACATCAAGTCCTTCAAAAGATCGAGACCACCTGCAAAACCAGACTTGAAAAACGTTGTTGCATTTTTCATTTCTAAAGTAGAAAATCCAGACTGTATGAATTTCTGCTAAAACATCAGAAACATTAGTTTTTTTTGTATAAACAGCAAAAACACTGCTGCTGCAAACCTAACAAAAGCCTTAAAATCTGCTACAGGCTTGCACAGATGATATTCTTCTGAGGGCAGATAGTCTTGAAGCTTTTGCATGAAGAAACTGGACGTCAGCTTTGTTACTGGTTACATGTATTTAAGTGGACTTATCGTAATTTTAATTTCTGCATTAATGTCTAGTAAGAAAGACATCCAAACGTGTCCGAACGGTATTTGAAGCCGATGAACACGGTTTTAACATTAGGTTGTTCCGAAGTGAAGAAATGAGGTTTATAACTACCGTCTTGTCAGAGTTATACTTTAAAGGTTAGCTAGTGCGTTTGGTTATAATTATTATTGATGAATAAACTACCTACATTCATATCGAGTTTATTTTATCGTTAAATCACGAGAATGGAAATGCAAAAATTAATTCTAAGGCCTTTGCCTGAGAGTAATTAATATTCTTCTTTAATAACAATAATAATTTATACATACACAGAGTTTCATTAAATATTCTATACAATCATCAAATACACAAATATAATTAATTAGAATGTGCATAACTAATGAAAAAGTTTATTCATAATAGATTGTGCAAGACACATGTGGTACTGATCGGTGTTGATTGAAATTAAATGGTAGAATGCATTTCAGACCCCTTACCGATTTATGTTAATGACAGATAACGAATTGCATTTAATTGTTACATTGCCTTTTCTGTATTATGTAATTTAAGGCGTTTCTTTACTATAAGTATCTAAATAAATTTGGATAAAACCGAGAACTTTATTTAAAGCAAGTGCAAATGACCTTATAAGTTATGATGGAAATTAAAGTTTCTTCGAAGTAATCGTATTCCAGGGAATAAATTTGGCTATTAAATCTGATAGGCATCATTAGTGTGACAAGCTTTTTGTTACTGCCGTTGAACGAGCCTATTTTACCGTTTGCAGAATTCTAAGATAGAATTACTGCGGAAATTAATTGTCTTTTGTTTTTTCTTACTTGATTTCAGTCGTCTGAAAATTCTCGATACTTAAGAATTAACTTTTAAATATCCAAGGTACTGTAATTCTCTACTTGAAGCTCTCGTTTATTCGAAGATTTACAGCTTTGGTTAACTTAGAAAAAAGCACTCTTCATGCCTTTCAATTACGTTTTGTTATTTACTAACCAGCCTTTTATGGCCTTCAAATAAAAATACAGTTGAAGAGGTGAGTCCACATCGTATCAATTATTGCTGTTTTTTTTTTTTATTTAAGTAGACTTTTATTTAAGCAGACTGTGTAGTGCACCAAACAATGAATTGAGCTTTGCTAACACCGTATTAGAATAAATTGGCTGTCTTGGGTAGTGAATAAGCAATTAGATAGATTAAGAGCTTAATTATATTTAAACTCTTAATACTTTTGTTAAACTCTCAAGACCCATCACAGATAAATTAATTATGAAATTGCAGATTTCGTAATACCCACACCACTAATATAAGTAAGTAAAACCCAAGATAAGTTGCAAGCAAATAATTATAAGTAACACGTCAACAGTTATTCTTCTTTGAATTTAATGAACTCAAAATTTACAAAAATATTTTATGATTCTTAAGTAGAAGATAAATCTTAATCATCTACAATTTCATATTTTACGAAATTTCCTTCTGTTTGTTGCTTGAGTGTTTTCTGTTCTAGAAGAGTGCTGATTGTGTAGATTTGGTTATTTGTGCCATAAATCTACATCATGGTCCTCATCGACTTGATGGCCTCTTTTATTATTTAAATTGAGTAAGTTTTTGTTCTTTCTAGTTTTTGTAATCTTTTGTCAACGCATCAGTTTCGTAATTTAATATCAAAAGGGATTCTGTTGGTAAAGAGCTCTTGTCTAGGAAATTCTTCCACAGTCTGTTACATATTACAATTAGGCTACCAGTAATTTGTACATTCTATATGAAGGTTAATGGTTAATCACTACAACTTCATGGTTAACCTCTGCAACACCTGTTGCTTCTATACGGTAATTGAGTTTAAATAAACCGTTTC
>VTPC01006164.1:0-11043 GCA_011009095.1 Ignelater luminosus | reverse complement strand
AAGGCCTTTTGAGCCTTGTGCATGCAAAAGTGTCCTGATTAATGAATATGTAGTCCTACCGACTTATTGCATCACTTTTTTCATTTCAAAATTGTTATTTTCAAGATCTTGCTTTCAAACAAATGAAAGATTGTGATTCGTATCGCCCATTCAATTGTAATTTTTATCTTTGTTGTTTATTATTGATCGTATAAATACTCGTCATCTATACTTAAACGTTGATTGACAAAAGTTCTTTAAATACTATTTTGTCTGAGATATTTTTCAATTTTTGCATTTTAATTTATTTCAGTTCAATAACGCTATTGTACGTAATAGGAAAATAATAAGAATACTACGTTTCTAGATAAGTAGTAGTTATTAAGCCATGTCTATAGTATGGCAACATTGTTGTACATAAAGTTTCAAGATTTCTATTTTCTATTTTTTTTATCCTAAACTCCGTCGTAATAACTTGTTAATCTCTTCATTAACAATTCTGTATTTATGAATTAAGATTATTTTTTTCTTTTTGATGTCAAAACTTTATATACAATAATTTTATATACTGTTCATGACGTTTTATTACATTAGGTTATGGATTATAATACTACTCGTTTGTTGTTAGTTTATAACTCAAGATACTGTTTTTCTCACGCAACCATTAAATTGGCTACTCTACGGTTATTCCTAAATAATTTTCGTGTCAATGCCGCAAAGCTGAAAAATCCTATAGCTCCTTAACGTATGGCATCGCACAGTCAAAACATTACGAAAATAGTTCGACTAGCAATAATAGATATCGCTTTATTTTCAAGCTCGCACAAATTTTTTTTAATTATGCGTGCTTGGGTGTTATTTTTGTTACCTCTACTATACTAAAATAAATAATGACTATTGTGTGTGGCTTATTATAGGCACGAGTACTCCACGTAAATAAAAATAAGTATGTTTTGACAGGTACACTTACGTCATAAAAGATTAACTTGTACAATTTATTGCTTGTTTTAAATCACGCTTTTCATTAAAAAAAGTACCGCTTGTACATTATTAATGAAATTTTTATTCTTCAGTTTTATATCGAAACGAAATATAAATTTCCCAAAACAAACTCTTCTGAATTCACGGTTGCCAAAACTAAATCGAAATCCATTTTGTTTTTATGCGATATTTGTTCTAACGGTGAATACAAAGTTTCCTGCTTGATGACGCGTACTGTTTTTACTCTTGCATAAAAATACCTCACTTTCTTATTCATTAACTTCTACGAATTTTAATTAAAACACCAAGGTTGTAAAAATTCTCGAAAGTTTCTGGAATCCCCCAAAGCATTAATTATTTCGTATGTCTTATTTTTCTTATTATCATTTTTATAATACCATCAAATTAAAATGTTTATGAGAATGTTTATTTGAAGAAAGGTGTTGTAATATTTTAACAACTTTTGATAAAAGTAAAAACAAATTAAGTTTTCTCTTCTTTTGAGTTTTTGGATTTTTGTTCAACTTGAGAGTCACCGTTTCGATCTAATTCACAGAAGTTTTTGGATGTAATCGTTTCAGGAATTTTGCTTTTAAAACATCCAATTTCATAGAATTTTACGATATTAACATTTTCTTTTTATAGAATAGAGCGTTGACCTTCTTTTTTATCATCTTTAGAATACAAAACATATTCTTTGAAATTGACACTAATTTAGTACGTATACGTATAGTCATTCGGTGTGTTGTATTTGCTTATTATATTTGAAAACGAAATTCTACGGAATTATCAGTATCCAATATTTAAACGTAATCAATGCTTAAAGAAGTCTGATTGGTTTCTGACCTTCTCTTCCAGAGAATGAGAATAAGCAGAAGCAAATTGCTTTTGACTAATAAATATAAGAGAAATAGATGATTCAGACCTGAAGAGATAAATCAAAACCAAGAAAGACGTTATGTAATCATAATCACCATTACAAGGACTATTGTGAGAACTCTGTATCAAAGTACTCTATAATCATTTGACAAAACAAGCCTTTTCAAATAATGGTAAATCTCGGAAAACGGAGATTGCTTGATGATTGAAATATGTCAAAATAACTGAAGTATCTATGTTTTTTTATTTCATTGCTCGACATGTAACATTCGATGGAGATAAAATATAAGACTTTTAAGCAAAAGTAATAATTAGATCTGCAATGTCATAATGAAGCCTCTAGCTGCGATACCAAGACGGAACATTTTGAAAATAACGTCGAGTCGACATTAGAGGCAAAAAAAAATAATCAGGACCAACCATCTAAGAAACTAAGAGAAGCAGCTTGACAATGGTCAGTAACTAGATTTAGAAAACCGCATTACATATTTACTTATCATTGCTCATGTTTAAATAGTTCTGAAGATGTTCCTTCTTTCATAAAATAGATAATCTGTCTAAACAAATGAACCAAGACCAATGGAAATGAAATATTGAAAAGATAAAAATAATGAATGAGAAAATTGGCCAAAAGTTAAAATAATAATTGCAAAACATACCAATAAATAAAAGCGATTGGAGGAAGAAGTCTGGGATAATTAAGGCCGAAAAGAAAGGAAAAAATGGCTTAGATATTCAGTAAGTGTTTATGGTATTTGAAAAGCCTGATATTTCTGTGTTTATAATGTGTCGAGTTGTAGACGGTCTACAAAAAAAAAGTAAATATTTCTACTGTTTTTTCTTATGGACAATCCCACCGTTTTAAATGCACACTCTCTAGTAGAGTGATCATGTTGCATGCATTTAATACAAGCAAAACAAAACAAGGAAAGAAGATTCAAAAGGCGCAAGGATATCCTGTATTAACTAATAAGTTTAACTTGTTAATTTAATTTCCTGATGGAAAAAATATTTTAAATGGTGAAATTATTTATTTATTTTTATCAAATTCTCACGTTGCTACCAAAGCAATAATAATAACTGAGCATTCAGAATTTAATGCTTTCTGCAATATAGTGAAATATTTAATTACGAATTATAAATAACAAATACCGCAATTGTCCATCAAAGTGGAACACCGAACTGTTTCATAAAAACCAGAAACGGTACGTTTTTATAGATGTTCAGTCTCTTTTTTAATTTTAATTCATATAAAATTTCAAAGCCTTTAAAATTTAATAGAACAAAAAGAGATAAAAAAAAACGAAGAAATTATAAAGTTCAAATAACCTTTAAAATCTGTTTTCTTCTCTGTGAATAACATTCTCTTTGCGGAATTTGAAACGGGGTCTTGCGGATTGAGAAATGTGATGACGCATTCGTTTTTGCGAAAATAATTAGGTCTGCATGAATGTACAAATATTTTTAATACCTACACTTTCTTAAAAGTTGAAATGCACACATTTTGATTCATTGCACTCGCCTATAACACTGTTACCTAATTGGACTTTCAAATGTTTTTAAACATGAGATCGAAAATGACTTTTATAAGATTTACGTAAGCCTTTGAATATAATAAATTTTCGTTGCATTCCATTTATGGCAGATTTTGTTTTACTAGGTCGAACTATGCTTTGTAACAACATGCATTTCTTTTTGGTGCAGTTTAATTAAGAAAATAACAGGAAACTGCAAGACACGTACATACTTGTTTAAAACACAAGACAGAGGTTTTAAAAGAATTAAACCTGAAATTAACTCGTTTTGTTTAGCATTAAAATACTGGAAATTTTTCGTCCTCGCAAAAATGTGATGTAGGAACTGATAATTATCATTTTTGGAAAGGTTACCGAGGCTACTAACCTATCTTAACATTTTTATTGCTTACCAGTTTAGTTTTCTAGTTATATTCGCATTTTTATTAGGCTACAACGGTAACAGAGATTTTTAAATCGAAATTAAATAAAATCTAATTTATTTGAATTAAATTAGATTTTTATAGTAAAGATAAAACAATACTGTTATCATTGATTAATATCTAATTATTTGTAGGCTATTATTAATTAATTTACGTTGATTAATAATAAAGTAATAATTAAAATTGACAATTTTCCATTGGATGGCCTGATAACAAGGTGAAGTAGCGTTAGGTTACTCTTTATGTCATCATTTATAATACAATAACCTTCTTTATCTCATCTTCCATCCACATGGCTTTACACTAAAAAGATAAAAGGTGAAAGTACTTTAATCTTGTGTGAAATTGGAATATTTTTGAAGATTCTCAATTTGATTCGTGATTTTGATATACACTCATTATAAATTTTAAGTAGTTCTGCAAAGTATTCAGAAGTGATAGGAGGACGTTTCCCTAAGATTTACGATAAACACTTGATTTTGCAATAAGATGCAATGACTTCTCTTCTATGTTCAAAATTACCAATAATAGTAATATTTATTAGTATTTTGTGAGATTAGCGTTCAATGAACTTTATAGAATGGGGATCTATGCATTTATCTTCTTTGATCTGTAGGAAACCAACTAAGCAAAACTGTAATAAAGATGATCGATCAGAATTTCTAAATAAAGCAACTTTTGATAACAGATGAAGTATGGGCCCAAACGTTTTTCCAGATCTACTATGTGCAAAACCAAAAACAGCCTACTTCTTTATATTCTTCTCAATGCATAGTATTTTTTTACAGATTCTTTCGTATGCAAAACCAACCATCTTCAGGTTGGTAGCCGGATGCTTTGGATGATTAACTATCAGACTACTGCGGTTTCATTAATCTATACTGTGTAAAACACTTCACTTTTTCATTTGTTACAAAATTGCATGATGTGGTTTTTTAATAGATAGAAGCATTTCTACAACAAACTCTGATTTGAGAACTTCCAAAAGTTTTTGGGAAATGTCTGGTTTTTAATCCCGGAAGACAGCAAGAGACACTCGAGCTTCTTTTCTTAAATCTAAGTTGACAAATTGTTACCAAAACAAAAAATACTGCCTTATATTACATTGGTTCAGTAACGGCTAATGGCTCTTTATTATAGGAAGGCAAAATTTAAAAAAACCATTAGAACTTATTGGAAATTAGGGACTACATTCTATACATAAACTCACTGATAATTTGACGTCATTAAGAGACAACCGTGTTGTCTTAAGAACTTTTTAACAGAAATCAACATGCATAAGTTGACTTGAAAGTGAAAACTACAGCTCAAACTAAATATTTGGGATAGAGTTGTTCCTTTAATTTAGAAACGTAAAACCTATACATTCGAGTAACGAATAAATGGATCACCTGACAAGGAAAATTCTGGTTTTGGTAACAGCGGTTATTTTGGTTTAATCAGTATTATGTTTTGGTGTCCATAAGTTACCTGAAAATGTTGGCCGAATAATGGTTTTATGGTTAGCTCGAAACAGAATATCTACAGTAAAGCCATAGTCTCTAGTAAAGCAAGCATAGCATTTCTAAGAATTTCAATGTTGATCTTAATTACCTAACCAAATTCAAAGTAAGATATCCTTGAGCTTCTGTAGAAGTAGTCGTGGATTAAAGCATTCTACGGTTCTATTTGAACCATGATTGATGAAAAGATCAACCATTCTTCCATCAGCTCTGACGATTTTATTGTAAGGATTAAAATTAATGGAAAACCTAAATGCTATTTTTAAAATAGAGAGAAGGCATTCAAATGCATTTAAATCATTTGACCCTTATACTTTGCTTGCAAACTCTATAGCAAAGTTAGTTCACCTAATTATACTTAGCCTTTATCTTTTTTTTTGGATTGTAAGGTAGGTTATTTAATTATTTTTAGTTTTATTTAATTCATCAATATGATAGACTTGTTAATCCGGCTCGAAGGACCACGAGGTGTTGTAGATGAAGGTTAGCTTATTAAGTGCAGAAAATCGAATGATCTGTTCCACCAGATATTATTCGATAATCAGTTAAAGTTACCAATTTAACAAAATTCAGTATCAAAATTAACACTTTATAAAATAATAAAATTATTGAATAATCGAGTTGAAATTTAGTAAATTAGAATTTTGACTAATTTAATTCTCAATCTAGGATTTGTTACAAGTTTATTAAAAAACAGTTAATAAAATTTATTGTTAGATATTACATAACTAGAATGTTCCCTGTGTTGTAATTTTATTTGACTTTTATTACCGGGAGAAAATATACTGCTATCAGACCCCGGGGATTTTCAATTTGAATGTAATAATTTTGTTATAGTGAAATCTAAATACGTTATTATTACAGGTGACGATAAATTTGTATAGGTTTATAACTATAAGCAAGTGAAATGGCTCTTTTACATTTAATGATTATAAATTCGTGCTTTATATATTACCTATAATAAAAAGGACGTAAGGCAACCTACAATAGTAACTACATGAAATAACAAAACAATTTATGAACCGTTAGTTAAGTGACGTTAAATGACGTAAAATATAAATATAATTTCCATGGTTTTAATTGCCAAAACTTACCTATTATCTGCATTAATTGTTACCGTTTTTAGAGTGTTTCGCACACTCTTCAATTAAAATAAATTATCACACCTTTAACATTGAAATTTAAATCATTTTAGGCAAGATATAAAAATATTTTCTTAGCTATTTAAAAGGTCAATTAACACTTCTAGTTTTAATATTCATTTTATCTTTGAACCCGTTTTCTTACAAACACCAATGGGTTTGGGTTTAAACTTTGATGTGCGAAAAACTAAGTTCGCATGGATGAACAATGGATTTGGGCATGACTGCGAAACCTGAATTCGATGGCCTGCGAACGAACACGTTTTAGAGGCGTGATCGCGTTCTAATTTTGATTTCTTATGTATGTCTCTTAAGAACTGAATACATATATTGAGTGTTTGTTTATTTAATAATGATCAGCTTCACTTAAGTTTCGTGTTTTAGTATCTTGCACACACTAGCTGTTTTGCTGAGGATTATTGATGTGCCAACAATCATTAAAGTTGAGATTGTGTGTGGAACCCCAGCGTGCTGTAGAAAATGCTAATTACATGTTTATGTTAGTATTATTGCTTGTTCGTGTTTCTCATAAGAGGATAATTAGGGAATATCCCATAGGATCTGATGTTCCCGTAATGTAAAATCTCATAAACGTAACTGTGATTATAGTATACGGTCTCCTAAGTAACATTTCCTGTTAAGCATTATATTCAGTGCACTTGTGTAACCTGTGATACTGCAGTATTTTAGAATTTGTCATTCGAAAGTGTATTAAAAATCGAATTGGTTTTCTAAAATTTTAATAGTGAAAACAAGACAAATAATTTATAACATTTAAAATTTAAAAGTGAAGTTGTTTGTTTTATAAACTATAGCATACTTTCTATTACATAGTAAACAACATTCGAACCATAAAAAGAAATATTGGAAATTTGTTTTATCTTATTGTAATGGTTCGTTTCTAGACGAATGTAAATTTGTTAGTTTTCACTGATAAATTGGTTTTAGAATGTGAGTATACCACCATTGAAATACGATTTCTTTTTTCTGAAAATTTTGTTTCTTCCATTTCTATTTTCAAACTCCGTATGGTTGTACTACTAATGCGATTTCTGAAACGGGTAGTCATAAAAATGGCCGATATAAGCATGAAACGTAATACAGAATATGTCGTAAACATTGAAAAATACTCAGGTCGATAGGTCAATATATATCGGTATTGGCCACTGCTATATCGGTATCGGTCACTGCAATAACGGTATCGGCCAAAAAAATCATATCGGTCGATCCCTATTAGCCAAGTTCGATTCTGTGCAAAGAGTTAAATGGAAACGTCGTTGTTGGAAGCCAGATTGATCGCTACGATATTTCATGTGATAGTAACACAAATTTAACGTAAAATCTTTTCCAAGGTCCTTTTGGCATTTAAAGGTTGATGGTTCATCAAAACAAGATTTTCTACATCTCTTGGTTGTTTGATGCCACTTTCAATTGATATCATACATGCCATACTTCTGGGTTTAGCGATCTTCAGTGACTCGTCAATGCTAAATAGTTTCTCTTGGCGACTTCTGAAGATCAAATTAACTTTTCAGTTTGGGAAAATATCTTAGGATTAATTTCAAATATCTTTGTGATACATTGGGTTGCAACAATTTGAAACACGAAAATTTCAACTTTGATAAAACCAAAATAAAAAAAACATAACGAGCACTTTTTAAAAGTCAACTTTTAGGCATTTTCAGATTGTTAAATTTTTTAGTTTTACTGAAAATGAACCCAGAATTGAAAAAAACTTGAAAATTGGTCAATATATGATAACTGAAATCTGAATAGTTTAAAATATAATTTAATTTTTTTTACTTCGCTATAGAATAACTAAAAGTAAACAGATAGCAATCTATGATTAAATGCCTGAAGAGTTCCAAAATTTAAAGTGATCACTTCGAGAAACAATTTTTTAGTGGATGAGTTATAATTTTGTCGAATTCTGATTTGCCTCTATTTAACTTTCTTACGAGTACACTTTTCCATTAAAAAAAACTTCCAAGAAAGAAATCTCTAAAAATCTTAATCTTTCCATTTTAGTTGCCACAATTAGTTTCTTGATTTTTTGTTTCGGCCCTTTCTTATAAGTGACCAAGCAGCTTTTCTTTACTTTAATATCTTCATTTTTTTTGTATTGGATTGTTAACATTCAGCTTTCTATCTACAATCTACGTAATATTAGTTTTTTGTTCGGTTTCATTTTTTCTTTTCAATTTCTTTGATAATATCAATTTCACTTGTGCGATGTTACGTTCCAAAGGCAGATTTTAACTTTTTACAAATATTGGTTTTCTGATAACCATCCGTATCTGATGAGACACGTAACTTATTTACTTGAATCACCAACCAATAGGTTTCTTTAACTCCTTTTGATTGACGCTGCATGGGCATTGTGTATACTCGATTTACTGTATAATACAAACCTGCCACATATTGGCCAAAACACTTTGTAATACTAAAATGTATAAAACAAATCTTCTGCTTTATTTGTTTACCTAAAGTAACAAAAAAATTAGAAATACAGGTTTTATTACGCATTTTTGGCAAAGTGCATACGCGTTCGTCTTATGTTAGTTACATGTAGTTACAGCTTCGGTTAGTGGCATGCAATAAAAAGATAAAAAAATTTAAGGTCATAAAAATGTGTAAAAAGGAAGTTGCGCAAGAAATGTTTTAAAAAAAAAACAGTTAAAAATGAAAAAGCGTATGTAAGTGAAATTTTTGAAACGTTCTCGTTATTTCTGTTTTAAGATAAAACATGAATGCATCTTTGTTGACAGAATATTGTTTTATAATTTTTATATGAACTTGACCGAGTGCAACAGACGCTCGACAATTCTGATTACGTTATCGTTCTCATTTTGATCATCAGTCTTGACTTCAATTTCATTTTCTATTTGACGAAGTCTTGTGGTTTGTCATTAATACTGGCAACAATGTATCAATTGCAAGTTTCAAATAACCCCAAACTCGAAATCCAATCTAGTGCATGTAATAGTGAATTTATTGTTAAATTGATTTTGGTCGGTTCTACTGAATTTTACTTTGATAGCGTGCAACCCTTAATCAGAAATGATAGTGTGAAAGTCAAAAGCTCAAAGGGATACTCCTACGGCACGTGTATTTATCTATTCATCTGTTTGAACTTTTGCAATAATGTATATAAACAAAGGAATCGATAATTATCTAACCTATTTATTACAAGATAACCTTTTTAAAGTACTTAACAAACTGTTTTCAGTTTTTATTAGGAAATTTGCTGATTGTGTTTTACGTTCGGATTTTTGATAACATGCAAATAAGATTTATTATGCTTGATACTAGAATAAGTGAGATTTTGAAAGAAATAGATTTTATTGGTACAAAATATGTCATGTATACCTAAGATCTAGTCTTATAATGCAATAGGATCAAATCAGAGAATACCAACGATTTGTTACATTAAACGTTAGTAATTTAGTGTAATAGATAATAACAGATTTATTGATAACGATTGACGTACAATAGTCTTAAAATTTTCCTTGAAAAGATTTTCTTTCCACGCAAGAGATTTTAAATTTTCTTCGTTCTTTGATATTGCATCAGTAGCTTGCCTAAAATGCAAAAATAACTTCCCCCTAGCAATAGAGCTTGTAAAGTTATTTTGACTTGAATGAACGTTCATGTTTCGAAAGTTAGCAGAGATTTCCATGAAAACGTAAAAAAATGATATTAACTCCTACAATGCTATTATTTTTTATTTAAAGATTTGCCGTAAATTATACATATGGTTTTTTATTATTATATATGAGATAAGATACGTGAATCTCTTCTGTGAATAGTATCTACGTAAGAGACTTTTCCATGAACACCTTATTTGTATGTTATTTTTATAAGCATGCTCCCTTTTATTTATTTATTAAAAATGCATTGCTAATTATGGATGGGTATTGACTTATCTTTTAAAATAATTCGTGTGTGAAATGGGGCCCTAATGGGGTTTCTTGTATGGACGCTTTAACTTGTTACTTTCAAATACATTAAGTGAAGAAATAATTATTTCTTTAACGTATTAGTGTTGATTTTAAAGACTGAAAACTTGATTATCTGAGTAAATATATCTTGAAAAATATGTTTATTTGAGTTACTGCTGTTGTTTAGAGTGAAATGTTATTTGTAGACTTTGTTTTGTTGAAATGACCTCTATTTATGTCAATGGATGTCTTCTAAAGAGGTGGTTCTAATGTTGAAAAAGTTTGCTTCGTAGGTGCTCTGACAGAAAACAATGCTAGGTTAGTTGATGGTTGTTAAATAAAGCATCCGAGTAATATGATGCACTAGAAATATTTTTCGAATCTTCGTGAATCATATTTCCGTTTGAACTATGATTTGTGGATCGTTGGAATGCGTGTTTAATGCGTGACAGTTGTACCATGTACCACATACTATATTTTTATGCGTTGTTTGTAGCACATAAACTGGCATTTTGCGAATACCTGAAAGTTACCGTTAAACTGTTTTTAGAATATTTAAAGGAATGTGTATACATACTATACTTTACAGGTAAACTCGATATTTAAAAAGAAGTTGCAACTTTGTAGTGCGAACGTTTGTAGGCGTTTGTAATTTTATGTTT
>VTPC01006161.1:142735-154926 GCA_011009095.1 Ignelater luminosus | reverse complement strand
TCTAATTTAAACTGCTTGTTTTGTTTTGTTTTGGTGGATCACGACCGTATCGAAATATCATAATTAGGTTCTCTAGCTTTTCCTATGGTAGGTATCCTTCTAGAATCACAAAGAAAAGCTAAGATGGCGCCCATAAAAAAAGCAATCATTGCTTTTAAATAATAATCAAATCCACCTCAAACTCTTCGGCGAAAAGCAGCCGTCCGCTGTGTGATCTTCACCTTGGGTTGCACAGAACATCTTCGTTAAATTAAAGTTCGCAATACTGAGTGTCTGAATTTGAACAATTAAGTTTTAATTACGTATTCTTCGACGTAAAATAAGGTAAAAACCTAAACGTACATCTGATCTTGATTCCTTCTCTGGTTGTAGCTTTTCGAAGAGGGTATGTTGGTATAAGTCTTCGTGGGATAATCTTTGAACCATAGAAGATACAAATACGAATTTTGGCATTGTTACATAAATTACATAAATTGTGTGCATTTAAAAATTTGACAAAGGAATATTCAGAACATGTTTTTTACACATGCAGAGGAAAAAGAAAAAGAAGTAAAAGAAGAAGCAGAGGAAAAAGAAAAAGGAAAGGCAGTTGTAAAAACATAAAACAAAAAAGCCTATACAATAGAGGTCCCTCGCCCTATTCATCTTCCATGAAATGTTTCGCTCCACCTTGTATAAAAAATTCAATGTCTTATTTCGAAAGTACGAGCAAAGGTATGCGGGACCTGTTAATTGTTGTGGTAAAACAACAAGTCTTAATAACCTGCCCCCTAAAACCCCCAGTGAGATATCCAGATAAAACGCAGTTGATGTCTGGATTCAGCAACTGCTTGGGGATTCTCCTTTAGCCAAGGTTATTGTGGAAATTAAAAATCTCATTTTTAGTAAATCCAGCATCATCAGTGACGAGAAAAGAAAAGCGAAATACGGCTGTTCGGCAGTCAATGTTATTCCTGTTGGGTAGTTAAGACAAGTAAAGGCGTGCATCCGTTGGATATGACATGGATATAGAAGTTGATGATAGAGAATTCTCCAAACAAGACGACCACTTACATGAACTTCGGCCGAAATTCTTCATTCAATCGTTTTGGACAACAATATCCCCCAGCCGTCAGTGAAGTTTCCAAACATCACCTGGGAAAGTAATAGACAATTGGGAAAAGTTTCACCATAGAGGTGACGTGCTTCCAACACATTCCCATCATCATCACCAGCATAGATTTTACATTCTGACCGATACATCTCGCCTTTGTAGTGTAATTGTGAATACCTGTATATCTGGTAATAGGTAGTGTTATTTGGAGAAAAAACGCTAAGAAAATATTGAGAAGGAATTGCGATGCAAATTTAAATAATATTATTAAAGTGTGTTTATATCGTCTGAAAGTAAACCTTGAACATCAAGCAATGTTTCTCTTTTCATAAAAAAAAAGTAAAAGTAAAGAGTTTCTGAAAAAAGTTATTCTAAATGATTCTGAATTTTCTGAAGTGTTTTGTTAACGTGTTTGTATCACCTTGACGTTATGGAATGATTTCTATTATTGCATTGAAGGTGAAGATCACAATTTCTAGCCGTGTATGAGGCTTTCTATGATCAGCAATTCATTTGTGCAGTGTCATTTTGAGAACATTAAACTCTTGTAGTTTGCATATTTTTTATTTTTGAAGAATCTCCCGTTTTAGTGATACATATAAGAATTCTGTTTTTTTCCATATACGGAACTAAATCTAGCGAGCTCTAGTAACTTCTGAATTCAGAATAAGGACGCAGCCGTACAAAGGAAATTCGAGGAAATAGATCTCTATTTATAACCCAAAAACAAAAGAACGTATCAAAATTCAGATTGCTTCAAATAACCCAGCAGGAAAAAGTAGTGCAATAACGTGTGTTCAGTTCTTTTCTAGTTATTCTGAATTTTGAGACAATAGAATAATGTAGATTATGCATTAGAATATTGATGCGTTCTAATAATGTAATACAGTGTTATTACTAATAAACTTGCAATAAAGAAGATTGACCAAATTACATTTAAAACTAACAGTTGAAAGAAATCTAAAAAACTCAAAAATTATATGAAATTAGCACTAGCAGAGTCCTCTATTATCTTCATGAGAGCAACAATATTAAAGATTTCTGTTAAAACCTTCACTAGTGAATTCACAAAATTACAATATATTTTTTAAATCCTTACGTTTATATATTAACTATTAAAATATATCACTATTGATTAATAAGTTTTGACAGTTCATTTTCATTTTAGAAACAATCATTTTACAAGAAATACTGTTACGGAAGAACAGTTTTATTATAAGATGTTGCTGCTGCATTGCATGGAAACTAGATCACCAACAAAAGGAAATTCCCTGTTAATGATAACATAAGACTTCGAGAGGGGGCGTTACTAGTGTCAGAAATACACTACTTGCAACTGAAAAAAATCCTGTAGACGTTCGAAATGTACCTAATAAAATGATAATAATAACCAATAAGACTAGTATTATCTTGAATTCTACAAATTGTCATTAAAGATAAATTATAGCGTCTGCCATTTATTATCTTTTAATTGGTACTCAGATTTCTATATTAAATATTTTTCCAATATTGTTCTGACAGAAGTACATGTTTTTACAAAATGTAACAAATAAGTGGATTATTGTGTCAAAAATGTATTTATCTTCATTGATTTTATCTTGGAAAAAGAATGATACTGTAAGTCAGAGATTTATTTTATTTTTTATCGAGTTTATTTTAAAAAATATTTTTACTGTTGATAAATCAAACCAAGCAATCTCCTACAATACTACTTATTGATACCAAAGAATTGATAACATTGCCGTGGGTTAAGATTCTAGTTTATTCAAAAACTGAATAATTCTGCGCAATTACATTGTCTACTAAATTAAAGGTAGAGATAGTTTAATTCTGAAATTGCTAATTGACTTTTCTTTTTGTCTAAAGTAAAGCAACATATGTTACTGTATATATACATATAGTAGTAATACAGTATAGTACATCAGCGTGCATAGAGTATATCAGGAATTTCTTACATGCTAAACCCAAAGCTGACAACAAGATACTACTGGAAAGTTACTGGGTATAACTCTGTCAATTTTTGGGGAAATTTCTTATCCTTTATTAACTGTCAACTGTTACGAGAAAACATTTTCTTACTCTGTTCGTATACTTTGCAGTTTTCTGGGTTAGAAAGTTTTTTATTTAAAGAATTTGGGCACTAGATTAGATTAAATTAGACTACCACAGACGATCTTCTGGACTTCTTACTACGGTCAGGTTTGCTGTTAGGGTAACAGCTGATATGGTCTAAGTGTTGCTCTCTCGAGTATGCTCCATCATATGCCTACTATTTGGGAATAAGTCTATAGAAAGAATAAGAAGTTTTCTTCCAATTTCATGGTTAGTTGGCAATTTATAATCTATTTCTAGAAATCTCTTTTAGTATTTAGGATATTCAGCAGGCTTTCTATTTAAAAAACAGCGATTATGGTCTATGTTCGTAGTAAAACAAACATCAATCTTGAAAATAGTATAATTGCTATAGGTTATTCTGCTTCTCTTCATTCTTGCACTCTGTTCTACCAGAATTACTTTTAATTATAATCACGGATAGCAGAAGGACGTGCAAATGAGGCAATAGTTCTTAATTCGATTTGTAACTTAACAATTTTGTAAATTCTGTAGAATTTGTAGAATAAGTGCAGCATCACGTATTATTTAAAGATTCTTCTACTTTTCGAATGGCATGATGTAATCCGTTAATTATTTAGTGCCTACGAGAGTTTAGAGTAGATTTCCACTGTTTTTCCCAAAATTTCAGAATTTCGAGATATTTAGTAACATATATCTGCAAGTCCATAAATATGATTTGCAACTTTTTGCAACAAATTTGTAAATTCTGGACGTAATTTTCACACGATCAACGATCATGCCGTAAGCAATTGAAACTGACATCCTGTTTACCACATGAGGACGCCTTAAAGATTTTTCCATAGGTGCCAAATATCTTAGTATTGGCCCTGATTCTAAGTTTCTTATTTATTAATAAAAACCAATTCCAAATCCTTCATTTAAAATATGTAACACCCTAGTGGTGTATTTTTGTATATGAGTAAACTCGGTTCGACTTCTCGTAGCAATTATCAGCTGATGTGTGCCACGCCTCTTAGAATCGGCTTGAATAAATGACAGATTGCAGCCGTTGATTGGTCGCAAAGTAAACACTGAGTGGGTATTGGCAAAAAACCGGTAACGTAGAACCTAACGTTATTTTTCACGTTTTAGGGAGGTTTATGACAATGATAATTTTGTAATATAGTAAAAATGAATTCTTTTTGCGTTACGTTTGTAATGTTCTTTTGCCAAATAAGAAACAATTACTACGTATTTACACCAAGAATACGTTACGTCCTACGTCATGTGTTTTCGCAAATACTCTATTATACACTAGATTCATACGAATTCTTAAGACCTGGAATTTATAAAACCGATAAGATGATTTGAAAATAAGAGATTTCTATGGAAATTTGTGTCCGACATCGTGTTGATGTTAAAAACTTCTGTCACATGTTACAAGTAACTTTTGAAGTTCAATTTCAACTTGCTGCTAGATCTTACTATTTAAAACTAAATTATCAGAAGGTGTGAATTATTAATAATTTCCTAATAAAAATTTGAGCTTGCAAAGTTGCTTGTAATATTGTAAAACATCAGGTTCTAGGAAGTGTATTCTAGATAAATCTGACATTTATTTTCTCAATTACAGTAATAAAAATTATTCTCTTACGTAATATTTTGTTATAACAGTTAAACAAAAAATACAAACGTTAATATAACAAAATAGTCTCCAAAAAAAGCATTATATCTACATCACAAACAGAATTCCTGCATCATTGACAGTAGATGCTGTATCAGCTAAACGTGACTGTGGATTATGCAATTTATTTTTGTACCCTTAAAACTACGTTTCTTTATTTAGTAAATCACAGTTAAAAGTGTGTAACAGTAATAAAATCACTTTTGCAACTAGCTGCATTACGTCCCTGTAATAATCAAATACATTAGACAAATTGTGTCTCATTCTAATCAACATTTGTGTTATTGTTCCGGTTTGCAGATAAATACTTTGTCTTAAAGCGAAACAACTTTTATTGTAAATTTCCATACGCAAACACACTTCAATAAGTTAAATTGTAATTTGTAATATTTAGGCAATGGAAATTTTCGCACAACTTCGCTCACTTTATGGGAATATTTTTTAAAATTCCAGTCTAGTTTTTTTATTGTTATTGCGATATTATGATTAATGATTGCGAATTATAGGGATATGGTAATTTAAGCAGACACCGTTTTAAAAGCCTAGTTTAGGTTAGTTAATCTTCAAAATTTGCAAGTTAGCTAAACTACACCTACGCATTTTTTTGTATTGAAAGCAGTATTATGCAAGAATTATGTTTTTCGTTTATCTCTAAAAGGTAACTGAAGTGGGTAAACAATGCCAAGGTTAAAATGCAACAATGTCACACGAAGCATTTTAATCGCTTTATTTATAATCGTTTTGCATTTGTATCTTCTAAATTTCCATCTATTATTTCGACATCACATAGAGACAGTTCTCTTTTTTATTTTCAACTAAATCGCGATTTACTATAAATCTAAATAAAAGCAACATAATTAAACTACAGCAATTGTATCAAATAAGTGAAGTATTTTACTTCAAAGCTATTTTATAATTAAAACTACGTACTACATAATATAAATTTATCATATCAGTCCTTTTTTCTGTTTTTGAACCACAACGTGATCATTGATTTAGATTACGTCTAATTCACAAACAAATTAATTTCAAATTTAACCTCGTGGGGTTATCATCGTAAATAAGTTACTGATATAATTTAAGATTTAACGTTTTCAATAAATTGCAACAACATATAAATCAAAGTTGGTTTCTATAATATGTACAATCTTTTATTATATAATAACTTGAAAAAATAAAATAATAAAGTTTTTATATCTCCAGTGGAATGGACATTATACATTAAACTGAAAGTAATCGATATTTGCATGACACAGTACAGATTTCACCAATTTTAATATTTCCTTAATTATTTGGGTCTTATGTGTTTTTATTGTTTGTCGTTTGTCTTCCTGAAAAATTATAATTTGGGATGGTATATATTAAACAAATGAGTTTCTTTGATTTAATGCATACTATTTCCAGTTTACTGTTTTTATTCGCCGTCCTCAATATTCAACTTTTTAACTGCCATATTGCTTTAATATTTTGTTTTTAACAGAACAGGAAATAATTCTTTTTATTAATTAAGTATCGAAAATGCAATACAAGTTGTATCTGCTTGGTCTTTACGTGTTAACATTTAGTTAACATTATTCTATTAGATCCGTGTTAATTTTATTTTCTCCAAGTGCTTCGATTGTCTTTTGTTTTTATCATCACACAAATAATAATCCACATTATCTGCCGAGTATTACGTTTTGAGGTTGATGTTCAGCTGCGAAAGAAATTGCTGCCATTCTTGAAAGTTAAATCTATATCGTTGTTGTTCGTCTTTGTTAATTTGTTATCGATTACTGCACAGCAAGACCAACACTTAATCGTGTGTGTCTTCTAGTAAATTCCTTCCTTCATAAAATGGAATCTTAATTTGCTATACTGAGAGCGTGGAAATTACTTTGTGGAGTGAAGAATCTTTACTCTAGTATCGTGAACATTATGTTTAGTTAATCGCTTCCTGTCAGCGTCAGACTGAATAAGGAAGGCTCACCAAAAATTCTGAGCCGATGGATGTCGACGATATCTTCTTGGAAACCTCATGTTAGGTCAACCAAAATGGCACCAGGTGAAACAGGATCGACTCTTCTCTCGCTGCTTGGTACATCTTCCGGTGGGTTGCGGTGCACTCGTAGTATGAGTGGGCGAGATTGTCTTTGCACCAACAGCAGTCGTAAAGGTTTGGTCGCAAGTTTGCTATCAAATCCATTCTATCCTATCCCTTGATTGCGTGCAGTGTTCTCCTTACCAAATTATCAATTTCCAACCAGGCCGAAAAGGCATAATCCTACAGTGGCTTCTCAGAAACAAAGATCATTTGACCTTGACATCAAAACAGTTCCGCGTCGCATCAAATTCGGTCTAAACGTCGTCGGTAGTGCTTCCTCCTGGTCCTGATCTTCATTTGTCCTATTACCCTAGCTGTCTTCTGGTCACCATACGTTTCTGGGAGCATAGGCCTAGAGGCATCGCCGGTAAATCTAGGATCACCCTACAAACGGCGACATAGACTCACCTCTACAAGCGCGCGCGTAGTTGTGGCCCTAAAAACCATTTATATGTCGCAAAACAAAAGCACCAACCTCGAGAACAATAGCTTCTCTTTCTCCGTACTTGTTCACTTTATTTATGTATCTGAATCCGACGACAAACCCTGCCACAGCCAACGTGTATCTAACCATATGCATCGCCCTTGCCGCGGGCCCCACTAATCGACTTTCAAGACAGTATCTGGCGACACCATCAAGGCTACGCAAGGACACATTTATTCGTCGGACGCAGGTGTAGCATCTGCGCAAACCTGCCGACTATCTTCAACAACAGGCAGGACCGAACACCAAATGACATTTCATGTGTCTTCCGCTTCCGTCGTTTCCTCCTCCAGCACACCTTGCCGACGCTTACCTTCTTCGTCAGCAACCACGACCACTGACTACTACTACGTACTTCTTCCACCACCATGATGCCGCACTCTCCATCACACTTCGCCCCGTCAAACCGTCGTTGCATTCACCTCCTGCTGCCAACGACAACAATTGCCACTACTACTGCCATCAAGTTCCATCACCACCAGCATCGACGAAACCTGAATACGCGAATGCATCTGTATTGCAAATCCAACGATTTCATACCGCCTCGTCTGAAGAGATCTTGCTAAGGGAGATCCAAAACGGCATCCCATCTCCGGGATTATACCTCAAAGATTGCATTCTAAACCAGATTATGAGTGATTGCGGTGTCTACCCAAGTTCGACTGGATGGTCTTGGGTTGCTAATGGTAAGTCGAGACAGTTTGGCTAGTCTTGCTGGCATCACTGGATGTCGATGATATCCCCTTTCCATTAAAGACTTGGCGTCGTTCTCTTTTTGCTTGAAAATCAGAGTTTGTTACTAGTGATCAGACCACAAAGTGCCTTTTTTGGTTTCCCTGGCCCTCGTCGCTCCCAGATTGCTGTGATCTTCGTTGCGTTCTTTGTAAGATTGTAAGGTTCTTTGATTGTTGCCGGTTGTAGTTCTAAGTCTGGGTTTGGGTGCGCCAAGATTTTTCATCTTTGTTTCGATGTTGGTTGCTCTGTCAATCAATGTTGTAAGGTTTCAGGGCGTTTTTCATTAGGGTTTTACATAATATATTATCTCGGCTTCGCTGAGAGCCTGTGTCACGTATTTGGCCAGAAGCTGTTTCTACTCGATGAAGTCGGCTGTTGGTTCTTGTTTTTCTTGTCGGTTTCTCCATAAACGGACACAGAGTTAGATCTTGAGTGTAGTACTCCTAAACTCGTTCAGGAAAGCGGCTTTAAAATTATCGTAAGCGGACAGGAGCGTGGAACTTTATCTGCACTGTTTTTTGCTTCTTCCTTCGACTGCGGGATGCTGTTGCCAATGAACACGTGGAACGTTTGCAATGTATGGCGACATTTTTCCAGAAATGTTGCACCAGTTGGTCGATCAGGGCCATTCCTAATTGCGGTTCAATCAATTGGCTTGTGACAGGGATGTAAGCTTAGGCTTAGGCTTAGTGGAGTTTTTCTAAGTTGACAGGTACTTTATAATTTGTATACAAAAGAATTACCGAAAGTTCTCTTGTTTATTTATTTTAGAATTTATTTTTATTTTTGTTTTTTTATTTATTACTATTATTTTTCTTTTCGTTTCTTGGCCCTTTATTATGTATACAAAAGAATTGCCAAAAATCTCTTTATTTATTTATTTTAAAATTTCTTTTTATTTTCGTCCTTTTTATTATTCGGTGTTACTTAAAATAAATAAAGTTGTTCTGAATTGAATCTCTGATGTTCATGAGTGTTTTAATCGAGTTGTTACAGATGATAAGATACGAAAACTGTGGCAGTAGGTGAGTTCGACCAACCTGTAGTTCCAAACTTTGAACGAGTGGACTATTTACGCTTTTAAATATTCATCTTTTTTGTAGAACGAGTCTAAGCTCAATCTGACATAGGTTGTTATCTAAAAGTTAATGAATGTGGATTCCCATTTGAGGTGTTAATTGGGCTATCACCTCAAGCTGGCATAGGCTTTATCACCGTGACTTTGAAGACTTTTACGTAATAGATGCAAAGTTCCTTATTATTGAAACTCGTTTGATTTGCAACAACCCAACGCAACGATTAGGTAAATCTTCTAAACTTGGCCTAAATTTATCTTATTTGGTCACTTGGGATAAGTCTTTATTGGGCTACACCAAAAGTCATTTTCTGTAATAGATGGGACACGTTAATTTCCGGTTTTCAATTAGCTAACAAGCATTTTGATTTAACTAGATTATTAGCTGGGACTCACCTTCAAGTCCCAAACTTTCCCATGTTGTCTTCCGGAGATTTCAGGCGTTTGAACACCTGGAATGCTGAGAAAGTGCAATCAAATCCTGGAATTGATGTTACGAGAGAACAGTCGGGCATATACTTACACAATACTCAAATGAAGCAGGAAAGACTAGAATATAACTCTGAGTACTTAGTGACAACGGAATATGGCATCCAGCCGCTCGTCCCAAGAAGCAGTCTGCAGAGCTGTTACCAAAAATTGTATTCTGGCACGAAATCCTTTGCATAGGTTCAGACAAACTTTTGAGAAGAAATAGTAAAACTCACCTATTATTAGTCTATCCGAAAGAGATTTTACTCACAAACCATAATTGTTGGTGAAAGGGCGGAGGCCGTTACAGGTGGCTTTGCTATTGCCTGAAATTTGAATATAGCGGACAAGTCAAACTGTCCCTTTCACTACCACCTTAAGCGTTACAGCAAACTTTTCCTACGCTCTTGCAATATCCCTCTTGGTGGTTGAGATCATAAAAACTTCAGAAACACTTTTGCAGGTCGAGCATTTTCTTAAGAAGTTTTGCGTTTTGCTTTCCTAACCGGTACAGAACAAATGCGATGTTGTATCTGGTAATGGCATGGAAGAAGGCAATGCAATTGGTCAAACCGTCATCAGGACTTTGGATTTGTTTGATGTTCTTCATGGCAAAAATACTCATGTCTAGAGTTGTCATGAGGATCGGAAAGTTGGCGTTCGCCGCAGCCCTTAATTTCAGCTTGTTGGAAAAAGAGAGACAAAGGTCTACATTTAGGTCGTATCTTGTTCAAGAAATCTGTTTGGGATGTCTTTATGGTTGTCGTCAAACACTACCTGAACTTTGTTTCATACCAGTACATCACCACAAAAGTGACCGGACACGGCCAAACAAACGCGCGGAAGATGTGATCACTGTCTAGCACTGTGCTACCAGTTTGATCGAAATTCCAAGCAGAAGCAGCGCTGTAAGTAATAACATTTACAAAAAATATATATTATACATTAAGTACATTAAATACATATTTTAGAAAGGGGGGGAGGGAGGTTCAGCAGTTGCTGATCTTCCTCTCTCCCTTTGAGATGTGTGACCAGTGAGTTCAAATACATAGCGCGGACACCTTTTTAAGGACTGACCGCGACAAATTCAATTTTCTCCATTTCAGGTGCATAAGGTAAAGATGTTGAAGATTTACAAGAACGATTTTGTTGCACACTACAATATCGCCATGAACAGATTTATAATAATCAACTTCAGGTTTAATCCTAGAATTCCTAGGCGGTAGATGTATAAAACTAGAAAAGTAATCATGAAATGGTATTGCACAATTAAAGACACGACGGCTAGGAGAAAAGCAGATGACTTCAATTAAATAGTCAAATAACGTAAAGAGAGTTGCAAGTACAAACGAGAAAAATTAGATCTACGTTCTAAGTGGGTGTCACAGGGTGAATACTTTCTTTTTTTTGCAAGCTCTGAAAACAAGCGCATAAATCAGGAATCAGGCATTCAAATTCACCTACCAAGATATAAAGAAAAATGAAAATAATAAATAGATGTGGAGTGCTGAAAAACAGACTTTCCACATGTACAACATGATGACACGTAACCACGTTATAGGAAGATGTGCAGAGCTGTAGGTACTTAACCTTTGGCCATACAAATATTTGAAGAAACACACAATCATTGATAAACTCGTCGTGACATTTAAAAAAGAAAGTGTGTCCATTAGGGTGGTTCTCAAAATCGAAGTTTGGAAATTTTCTTATCTTCTTAAAAAACCAATTATTATTATTATTATTATTAGTACTGCTGATAACGCTTCTGCTTCAGAATTACATTTTGTCTGATAAATATTTCGAGAGCTGAATGCAGAGTAAAAATAGTAGCTATAGATCACACCTCTCTTTTTCAATACAGTATCCAAACGGTTCAATTACATGCTCCATACTATATCGTTTGCTAAAAACAATTTTATAATACCAAAATACTTGTTTCATTATCTTACCTGTAGAAATTAGCCTCTGACGAAACCGATTGAGACAATTAAACACGTGTGAGGTATAAAATAGAGATTATCTTAATGGAATTCAAGTTTTTATTGTATTAAGTAAATAAGCAATAATTAGAAATAAAACTTCCAAACTCAAAAAATATTCATTAGGATTAAGAATTCAAATATTGTTTTCCTTGAAGATACTAAAAGAAATTATGTCCTCTCTGTAGAAAAAGTTTCCAGTTTAAATTATCTTGGTATTTTTTATTATTTTGGCTTTACAAGGATTAGTGGATTTGTCAAAACGATTCTCGCTTTCTTCAGCTATAAACATTTGAAGGAAGAAAGACTTGCTTATAAAGTTTATATTTCCTAACCTAAATTCGTACCGCTGGAAGTTTTCAAGATGTAATAATTTGTTTCAATTTGAACCCATAAATTTGTGTTATTTCTATTTTAGCAAAGATTAATTGAAGATGTCATCATGTAACTGTTTAAAATAGTATCCCTGCGCATCATCCTAATAATAATAATAATAATAATAATTAAAACAAATAAACAAACAAATAAACTA
>VTPC01006161.1:22281-132735 GCA_011009095.1 Ignelater luminosus | reverse complement strand
AGTTATTTTCCTCTTCAATCATGGATCTCGGACCTCAAGCGGAACTCGGCGGCAACAATAGCATTGCTCTTACCCCAAGACTCGGTGACTGTAGGCGATACCCCTCTTCATGATATCATAGTCCAATCAAGTCACTGTAAGGATCTTCGGACGCTTCCAACTCTCCAGATGATGACCGAAGCTGCTGTAATGAGACAGTTCACAGATTTGCGATTTCGGATGAGATTGCGAACTGGCTTGAGTGGTACTAATGAATGATGAATTAAAAAAAGGTGGATATGAAGTCAGTCAGATTTCTTGTTCGTCTGCACAACACAGCAAAAACATGAGTACATAGAAGACTTCGTCATATGATAAGAAGCGTAGTCGTAGCGAGCCTGTAAAAACGTCGGATGGACTGCGCACGGCGAAGAGCCCAAGGAATGTTTCAAAGATTTATAGTTACGTCGAAACGAAAACTGTAGTGTAGAGCCAAAAGTATATGCAGCCAGTACAACGCAGTTATGATAGAGCTTGGTTTGCGACATATGGTGTTAGGAAGGCCAGTACACTATGACAATGTGGTAGAAAAGCAGAATTTTACTTCTCAGAATCACACCATTGTGCGTCAATAGTCCGAAGTGGTGTCTAACGGCCGAGCAAATAGTGCTGGCAGGTGCTGTGAGACTTCGGTCACTTGCCTGGTGCATCACCCTCAACGACCCCTCTCAGAACCGACCTGGATAGCACAGACAGTTTAGATAAATAAATCCGTGGAAATTACTGTTCCCGTAATCAAGAAAGATTAAGGAAAATCATCAAACTACACCGCTAGGTAGAAAAGTCTGAATAAGACTTCATTCCATTACAAAGTGATGTTTCTTCGTTGAATTCTTGTCGACCGAATATTTAAATTAAGTTACATTGTTGTTCATCTGACATTTTGTCAGAAGAAGGTGCACTGTCCTCGTCAAGTCTACACCGTCAAACAGTCATAAACATAACCTTTCAGAAGCTTAAGAAGATTATGTTTGTTTATCAATCGCATTCTTTCTGGAAACTTGCAAGATAGCGTATAGTTAATTGTACGAAAAAAAGCGAATAAAAATTTTTTCAAAAATCTATTTAAAAATAATACATCAAGTTAATGCACTGTTTATACAGCTGTAGCTATTGAAATTAAAGAAGTTGTGATTTTTAATATAAGGCTAAGGCAGTTTAGTTACAGAACTGTGTGTTTGTTCATGTTTATAGCAGTTGAACAGAAACGTGTTTTTAGATCATTTTTGTAATTAAGGATGGTGTGAATTTATAATATATGTCATATCCGTATTTCCGGGAGTTTTATAAATTAGCTAACAGCGTAGTTTAAAGCAGGATACCAAACAAACAATGGCATAAATGTTCTAAATTAAATTTGATATATCTTTCCTTTATAGCAGCAGTTGCAATAAATTCGTTATCAATTGTCCTTCGTTCATACAGGATGTCCTAACGTTTAGAATTTAGAGGTGATTGTAACTAACATTTTGGACTTAATGCACCTTATAGTATAAAAATGAAACTAAAAGTATTTTGATTGTTGTTAGCAGTGGTGTATTGGAGGGGGAACGCAGGGGAACGGCGTTCCGCTAGTTACCAATAAATACTAAATATTGTTTTAAAAATTAATTATTTTTATGTAATAAATGTGTAATATGACAATCAGCGTTCCCCCACTATTTGTTTTAGCTATACATCACTGGTTGTTAGTATTAGATAGAAGAGCTAACTTTATGTGTGTTTATGTCCAAGCAATACAGTTTGCACGCGTCTAAGGATTTCACCGAGCTGTGCAGCTGAACAGTTTACCAAATACCAGAACCGACTATTTTTGCAAAAGTTCTCCGTGGTTGTCCTTAGTTATGTATGTGCCCTTTTTAGAAATTCCTGTTCTCGGTTAAACAGAAGCCTCCGAGCTCCTAAGTTCCTCACGCACTAACAAAATTCCATGTATAGTTATAAATTACAGAAGGGAGAAAATGGGAAAATTGTATTCGAAAACGATTTTGGTATTATCTTTATGAAAAATATTTCCTACTACGTTAGTCACCTTCTAAGGGTCCCAAATTTTGCTTTTGTTTGTTTTTCAATGAGAATAGGAGTCAGATAATGTATTGATACTTTTTGTTGAAAAGAACAGTTTAAATGTGACCTAATCTTTTTTGAGAAATCAGAAACGTTTCCTCTTTTGTCATTTTGACCCAGATTCTTTCTTTCAAATGTTTTCTATAATGATCTTGGTATGCTTTTGAATCAAGAGTCTAGTATGTTAGAGTTATATTATTTTCTATGTGAAAACCCGGATATAAAATGTTTTATTTCTCTTACCATACGCTTTGGTACCACAAAAAGTTCTAACAGTTACATATCTTTTGCCTTAACCTTCCAACAGGAAATACACATCAGGATTTGATATAATACCTCACTGAACAGTCACGAAATGATGAAGAATAAAAATAAATATGGGGAAAAGAATGTATACGCTGTAAATGATAGCAATTCTAGTTGCAAAACTTTGGTAGTAGAGAAAAATCAAGCAATGGTAGGTTGACGATTTAAATTAAATAATTGCAAGTTATGTGCAAAAATTTGGTGCGTGTGCGTCTATGTAGGTTAACGTTGTTGGTGTATTAAGCAATTAATAAAATTTGTGTCAACATTCATTTTAGTCATTTTAGATTTGGCTATACACACATACAATTATAAACCAAGGTTACCCCTCTTGTTAATCAGTCCAAAGTTCATACAATCGCCGCGTTTTTTGAGGATTCCTATCATCTTTGGTTAGTAAAAATTGTTTAAGTTAAACCGGATTCAGACATATCATTTAAAACAACACTTGACAATGACACCAATTTCGTAATTTTTTACATCGTTCACCTATAATTTCGAGTCTTTTTTTCGCAAATTAATGCAAAAAAAGAATTACCTTAAGATTACCAGTTTCGGACTACAATTTTTTGTGTTTTTCTTCTTTGTCAAAAAAAGTACTTCATAGTAAGGAAGTCGAGAATAATTAAAAATTCAAGGTTTGAAATAATTACTACTTTGTTACTCTAAACGTCTAAACCACAACAACAGGAAATTTAAATACAGCAACAAAACCAAAACATATGTAATTGCAGAAAATAGTAATAATAAAAATAAATACCTTTTTAATATTCATATACTAATTTCTTTAATATATACCTTTGTAATATTACAGTTATTTTTAATCATGCTATAAATTTAATTATTTAATTTAATATGAATGAAACACTTTTTCATCAATGACCATGAGACTCAATAGACTACCCCTGACCTAATGCTCTTATTTCTTTAGCCCACTCATTAACCGAATTATGTAATACATTTTATAACGGTTCGTCTACTAAATTTTATGGGTGCACAATATGATTGTTTTAGAATCTCGTGTGTGACCTTAGTGATGATTAAAAGTTTTACTATTTTTACTTTCTCATACCACGAAAAAAGACAATGTAATAGTTTAATGTTTGGTACTCCAGAGGATGACTTATCTATAAATGATGGTATATATGGCACTTGCACTGATATTAATTCTTAGTTCTATGTAATATTAATTAATAATAATTAAGTTACATTTTTGATTGATTTGTGCACTTATGTACGTAAATCCAAACTTTTCTGTTTGTTTTGATTATAGTAATACAGGTTTTTTTGACAACCTGTGTATTAACGCTATTAGCAAGATTATCGATGTGAATTTCGAAAAGGATGGTCACCTATTCAGCAGCCCTGTAACAGCTGACAGTTGTTTATAAACTTAAACAAACTTACCCCAGATTCAATTAAAAATTAAATGAGGAACTAAACGATAGATAACAATATTAGAAAAAAAGTTCTTAAAACTAATAATAAACCAAAACTCATTCAACATGAGTTCCAGTAATTTCCAAGTTCATGCAGCATCAAATTACCAAATAATCAAGAAAAAACATAACGGGAATGATTTACTAGAACATGGGTTTTACAAATGGACAAATTTTTATTCATAATGGAAAACTACTGACGCGTCTCCCAAGGTTTCTATTACCATATGTATTTCTCCTGTTGAACATCAATTTAACAATTATCATAATTTATTAAGTTAATAAAAATTATTATTACCTGTTTAGATTCCAGAAAGACCTAGAATCAACTAAATCTAAAATAATTACAGTACAGAATACAAAATTCTTGGACAAACAAGGCGATTTTCAATACCTGATCTTACCAACGGACGCTTCCAGGAGAGAAATTTTGGAGTACTACTTACAATTAGTCAGGTTGATAAATAGTTTGCTAAAAATTTGCTTTTAAATCATAAAATCTTTCTATAGTTTATCATTATTAATCACTACATAAGATATTTAAAAATGTTGGGCCAAAAAATGTTCAATAATTTGTACTTTCATTTTTAAATACTAGCTGCCGCTAGCTGTCAGACTGCAGAATATTCGACACTTTTGAGTCTTTCGTTAAATTGCGAACGAAAACATCTCCTTAATCCTACTTAGAAGTGGCAACAGCATAGCAACAACAATTTCTCATAGTGCAGTATGAACTTCACATTTCTTTCCTTATTTTTTTTGCGGGGCTACATAAATGTTGAAATTTACCGTACTACTGTAAATAAACAAAATGAATTAATGGATTAACTTGCAGTAGGTCGCATGAGGGCTGAAAAGTGTATAAATGTGATTGGTGTAATATTTAAAAATTTATTATAAGAATTTAATAAAACTTTTTTCTCACTCATACTATCTCCTTTGTATTTTTTGTTCAGAATAACCAATGCTATCAGTTTCAAAAGGAGTCTGTAAATTCTTCGTGAATAAGACAATAAATATTACACAACATGTATATAAGTACGTAAGTTCAATCGCAATCATAATTGCGTGCAGGAACCGGAGGCTGTTATAATAAGAGTCCGGATTTTCTAGGTGGTACTACCTCTGAGTTGGATGGTGGCGGGACGTGAACGAGAAGTTCACTGGCGGTAGTACTATGTCGTGATGAAGAAGGCGCTGGTAGTGTTGATGTGTTGTTTGTCTTGTGATATGTTGTGTTATGTTGAAGAATCCATAGAAAAAATACAATTTCGGCATTTGCCTTTCTCACTAAGCTAAACCACAGTAAGACCTTAGTGAAAACAGTCAGTCTGGAGATTAATCTCTGGATCTCCCAAATTCGATTGCGGGCGAGGACTGTTAACTACATCGCTAGGTGATTTTGCAGGTGTGGATGTCAAGTTATCGGCACGTTTCATGAGGACGAATGGTGATTACTTGAGTTTGTTTTTTCCTATGCAGAAGTTGAGGTAAGATTCTGAGAATCTTGAAAGCATGCTCTTTATTTTTTTCCACTTCCCTGCTTACTTATCGCTATCAAACCCTCATGAATTCTTAGTGCGCATCTACAGGAATCACAGCTCGGTCAACACTTTCTCGGAAGCGTAAAAGCGTTCCATGCGGAGGATCCACCCTTTCCTTCTGTCAAAGTCTGGAGGTCGTGTATGTTGGCGCGGTGGAGGAGATTGTGAGTCAGTAATCTATCTCGAGTCAAAATCGCTTGATCTCAGCATGGAGGTGAAAATGATACCAAGGTACTTGACCATTGATGCAATTTGGAGACGTAAGCTCTATAGTTCCAGGCGGGCGTTTTTGGGATCGAATCGAAATCTTAATGCGGCTGCAAAGAAGAAATAGGATAACGTTGTTTTTCTACGTTTTGCATTCTCGCTACGTGGTACAGGCGAAGAATTTCGTAGCAGTAAAAGATGAATTACAGCGGTTCCCTTGAGGAACATCGTTTTGGGGAGCTACACCCTAGACAAGGTCCAGTGCACTTGTACGGAAAGTTAGCGGATGGGCAGATAACTGCTAACTAGCTACTCGAAGGAGGAAGGGCTCTCGGCGGTTCGGAGCTTATAAAGAAGCCCCTCGTTCCAGACCTTGTTACGTAGCGTCTAGAATTGAATGCTATTGACATTAGTGTGGAGGCGAGAAATAGAGTCAGTGGTGAATCTGCCAGAACGGAATCCGGCCTGGTGTTGGGGAAAAATATTAAGAATATTTAGAAATTCTCGAAATCCATTTGGCAATATCCTCCCAAAAACGTTTCTTATTACAATGTCGTTGAGAAGGGTGATTAGTCTGTATGATGTTGAGTTCGTTGGTGGTTTTCAGAGTTTTTGGATTGCTTCTTTCCACGCACTGGGGATTCAACAGATGAATATGAGGGTGAGGGAAAAGACGGCAGTGGCTGGCAGGTGGTATCAGGTGGTGAAGAACTCTTCTAGTAAGAAAATTATTGCCCGGGTCAAAGTTCTTGTCTGTGTAAAGGCAAACGTCTTAGTTGACGTTGTAGAGGGCGTGGGCATCAATTAAGCTTTTTCCAGAATTCTTGGTCTTGCCCTGAGGGTGTGCAATTATACGGTTGTCTTTCGTGAGATGGAATTCTTGGGAGACTTTTTGAGCGCCTTGACGGTGATCCAAGCTCGAATAAACGACCGACCAATGGGTAACGCGCAAAGACTCCCCAGCGCCTTTTTTGGTAGTCATTCTATTTATTTAATGATTATCCGTCTCGACGGATAACTCAAAGAACTCTCTGCGTAGGCTGAACAAAGTTCCAGTGGGAATGTTAATGGTGCTCGTACTGCCTTTATTCAATTGGCAATTATTTATATTTATTATACTATATAGAAATTAAAGATTCTATTATCAAAGAACCTTTTTGCTTTAGCATTTTCTCTGTTTTTAAAATACTTTCTGAAAGTCGAGTGGTATGTTTTGAATCATCATCCTGTACACAAACTATACATACTAGAAAGAGTTTTCCAAAATCGTTTGTTTTGTCGGTTTTGTCATAAAACCTTACTAAATCTTAATTGTTTATTATCATTAGGCTTTTTCTTCTGTTTACTTGACACAGAAAAAGTGACAAATAGATAACGCAACAGTATAAGAATTACCCTGGGAAACTTCAGGAAATATTTGTAGTTCTTTGGGATAAGATGTTCTGGTTAGGGTGCAATGAACTGAAATATGTTCTGCTTTGACCAGTCATGATATTTTTAATTTGTTATGATTTATCAAAACAAATTCTTGCAGCGAAAGATAGAAATGGTTCTGCATTGCTATACCACACGAAGGGCTTTATAAAGTTCACCAGGTGACGCCTGGCTTTTTCACATAAATCACTCTGCGAATTCGTGTGTCAAACTTTGTTACACGAGCTTACATAATTATTGTTTTTTAAAAATTTATTCGAACTTCCTTTTTGAAGTTTGCAATATTAAAGAGCTATTGAAAACATTTAGTACATATAAGTACTCTAATAATAAAAAAGGTTCTCAAAAATTAATTTTTTATAGAAAGTAAATTGAAATTGGAAATCTTGGATAATTATTCGTTTTGATTCAATTAATGGAATTAATATCAGAAGCAACATCTTTTTTTTTATCTGTTTTAAGCAATAATTATACAAACAACAAAAACATAAAACTATTATTAGTATACGTTCCATAAAAATGTAGACCACTTATGTTTATAAACAATAATACGCTTTTTAAATTCTTTATGGCAGATCTATAATAGCAGATAGTAGTAATTATTATTAATAAACGTATGATTAAATAAATAAATAAAAAGCAGAGAGGCTAGACATAATGATACTATAACGTGTGTACGCACTTAAGCGAATCTAATTTGGAAATAACTTGTTTTACAAATTTGGGTCAAACTGTTCCTTCCTCCGACCTTGACATACACTCAAACGTACGTAAAAGACATGCTCGATTTGCAGACGCTAGACATACTCATTTTCTCAAGGTCATTACAAGTTGTGCCGCCGACGAGATCGCGAAAAGCGCGGGACTGTCTGTGATTACTTCACCAATCGGAACTACCATCAAAATATTAACCGGATTTGATAATTATCGTAAATTCTAACGACTTTTCTGTCTCGTGCAGAAACGAAAAAGGAAAAGTGTTACTGTTTTTAAATTAATTCTGGTTTTCTCATTCTATTCGTTTTCTTTCCATTTAAAAACACCATGGACGTTTTGGGATTTTTTTAGAAACCTAAAAAATCTTAAAAATGAATAATTGTTTTTAAATACATGCTTAACACTTAATTACAAAAGAAGTCAGGCTGTAGCAAAAAAGAAATATTTACTTACCTATAAAACATAACTGACTTTATAAGGACAAAATCCGTAAAGCATGAAGTGGTTCATGTCCTTACAAGGTTAGCGTAATCACACACGAAACATGACTCATTCATATAACTAACGCACAAATTATCAAGTTACATGTGTATGTAGCTTAACCCGTAATTAATATACGCACGTTAGATTTCTCTTCTTTTGTTTTTTATTATCATTTGTTTCGACAAAATTATATGTTATAGCTGTTAGCAAATTTTGTTTGTTAACTCTCATTATCGATACTCCCAGAGAAAAGATAAATATTTACTGCTCCACTTACATACTATATAAATATTTCCATAAAATAATAGTGGCAGAATGTACTTTGAATTCCTCATCCGAAAATTACAAAAATAAAACTTGACATGCACATTTTTAAGATTTGTTGAAGTCGACTTTATACTTGGTTCACGAACTGAACAGACTAATTTATTTATTTTCTGTCGTTACCCGAATACAAGTGTACATCATGGGGAATAAAGACTATTTACCTCAGAAGATTTCAACCAATAAAAAGTCTGGAATTTTTTAATTTTAACCAATCGTGGGCGTATTGCAGTGATAAATGTCAAATTTAACGATTTTTCATTTTTTGAGATTTTTAAATGTCTGACCAAATATTCCTCGTGCATATCAAAATAAGGTAACTTGACGTGCACTTGGGATTTGGGATATTACTTATGATAATATTAATTTCAGATTAATTTGAAATTAGGTATTCTTTAATCTTAATCCTCATATTTAGTTATTGCTTATTTTTCTTATGTTTTCCTTCATTTCTATACCTACGTACATATACTGATGTGATAATACAATAATCAACAACAATTGTCAAGATGACTCTATTTGCAATGGTATAAAACTGGATCCACTATGATTGGCTATTCAGCAAGGTAGATGTTAATTTCAAATTCAGTTTATTTTTGGCGAGAATCATCAATCCAGAAACAGTATTAGATTTTGTGAATATTAGTCAATATATCGGGAAAGTGATGAACAACAGCTACAACTAGCGTTATCAGAGCAAGCGATAGATCTCCAGATCTAACAATCTTAGAACTTTCTGAGTGTTTCTTGAAGAAAACCCACCACATTCATGTTTTCGGAAAATCACAGTCTTTTGGGTAAGTATAGTAGTTCAGTAGACACAAAGTACACTGAAAAATGAAACTTGTTTTTACATCCTTTATTACAGAGGCTCCGTTTAGTAAGCTGCGTTAACACATCTTCTGATTCAAAATATTGAAATTAGAGGTTTTAGAAACAAAAATGAAACAAGAATTTTACAAGTTTAAATAGCAGGGTGTAAGCAACATTGAGGCGACACACTAGTTGTTACTCGTCCGTACCTACATACTGAAACGCTGTTGTAGTGAAGTCCTCCACCTCCACAGCGCGCGTGAGTTGTAGTGTGATCCTGAAAAGTCATTTATATTCACCAACTACATTTTCTCAGTATCATCGAGTCATCGCCATCATCGCTCGCGGCAGCCAATACATATCTAACCATATGGTATCACCCTTGTCACGGACAACACCTTAGTAGGTACACTATGAACGCCGCCGTCACACAAACGAACCGCTTTTCACTCTACCAGATCGTGCTCTACACCTCAACCAACAAGAACATCAGTCACCACCAACCGGATGATAACAAAGTTACACAATAACATCCACTCCTATGTATGTATACGTCCAACCAAGTCTTTCTTTCACTTTTGTCGAAGAAGCTGAGAACAGCTTAAAAGGCCTTCTGTTAGAATGGCGATAAATAAAACATTCATTGTCGTCGTTGCTTTTCAACCTTATTTCCATTATTATTAAGTCAAATGATGCATTTGCAAGGTGGTAGTTGAGGTTAGAATTTACTTACGGAATAATACATACATTGGAATATAGAAATATAGAGAGTAGAGGATCGTTAGACATGGAGACTTGTTTGAGCTAGAATTGCTGGCAAAAGAGTTGTACGCAAGAGATATTCGAAACAAGAGAAGGAATCTAGAGTTCCGAAAAATGAATTTTTCTTTAGCTAAGGTTGAAGTGATTTGTAGCGATGATACGAAGACAATGCAGCGACGGACGGTATTTGGGCGATATTACGATGGTATTTAAAATGTCAAAAACAGAAACAGTGCCGCGAGAATTGTTCGCAGAGAAGCAATTTCTCAATTTGCTGAAACACTGTTTGTAGTTTGCGAATAATAAATAGAAGATCTCAAAAGATTTCAATGAAATGTTGTTGATGTCACCGTAACACATCAAACGTTATTGTTAGAATGTTCCCTCAGTAGGTTGATTGAGATCAAGATGTTGGAATCTTTAGTGGATAAAGTGGGCGATCTGCATATGTCTTTAATCTATTGTTGACGTGTGCTAATGTATTACATATCGTAGCCTAAAATCTGGCAGTGGCATTAATTCGCGATGTTTTTCTGGTTCTGGTACCCTGTCGTCAGCGGTAGTGCCAGCCGTTGCTCTTTGCTGTAAGATGAACTGATGGAACATTGAAAATACTTAGTTAAACTTGACGAGCAGATTTTCAGCGTTTCTGGGAAGTATCTCCTGGGGAATGTTTGAATTCTTCAGTCTTCCTTTGGGAACGAAGGTTGGATTTGCAAGGTTTTGAGCATGTTACCTTTTCTTTTGATGTGTATGTATGGAACACCGTAAAAAAGTGTAACCAAAAAGGCTTCTGGATAAAATCTTCCAGCTGACAGTACAATGGCGAAATAGTAGTACCGCGTCTTCTGGAAAGTCAGTACTTCCGGTAACTTATTTTGGTCATCAGTATTGTGGACCCGTCAGCGGAGCTACGGAACGACAGAAATAATAGAAAAGGTGCAAGAATAAAGGCTTGGGGAACGCCTGCTTGCAGTAGAAAAAAGAAAACTAGAAAACTATATAGTAAAGAGAAGAATCGAGATTTCCACTGTTAGAATCTTATGAAAAAGCCTTTCATGTCATACCTTGTCAAATGCTTGTAGAACGGTAACGTCAGACTATTAAAGGAAAACGGAGCAGTCGTTGATCGATCAGGAAGGAAACTACACTATACTACTCGTTTGTAAAATGTTATGAATAAGGGTGAATACAATAGAGCAAGTTTGGACATCGCTGATTTTCTTAACATGAATTGCAATAAAGCCACGTTGAGGGTGACTATTTTGGAGGAAGAGATTTTATACAAGAAATTATCTGAATTAACATCAGATTTCAGATTTTTCACAGGTAACTGTGAAGATAATAGAACAATAGAAATTTAATGAATGAAATGCTTTTAAGGCTAAGGCTAACGATCAAAATAATAGTAAATTAGAACATACTATTTTTAACAATAGAATAACAACATATAAAATAAATAAATGAATCACACAACTGTAACAAAACTTAATTTACACGCATAAAATTGAAATTTTTTATGATTCCGAGAAACCAAAATGTCCTCTGTAAATGCTCCTGCTCGAAAAGGTGCCTAATAATTTTTTTTTTATTAAAGTAATTTTTAATATTAAAAAATGTGACCAAAAATAAATAAATTAGAATTTTCATTTTTGTGGTTATTTTGAAAGCAATGGAAGAATTCTGGGCTTTTATTTTAGGTTATATTAGAGATCATTGAAATACTCGATTTGGTTCCGATTTTATTTATTTCATTAGGTGCAATTTTCAAAAATAAGAATTTTTTATTCTAAACGTGTACGTATTATGTTAATTTTATGATAAAAGTTAACCTTCTATAAAATAGCCTACTGGTAAAGTGCTTACAGATCTATAAACTTTATACATATAAATTCACTCCTCATGCTGACCCCCACGCTAAAAATAATATATAAATAAATTCCTCCTCATCTGCATTGATATTCGTTGCTATTAATTTAGGTCAACGGTTGAATTACTCAATAAATTCATTTTAAATTCGCGAATGATACAAATGTATGCACGTGTTCTTGAAGTATGCGCTGTAATTATAAATACTGTCGTTTTACGTGTTTGGAATTATTATTTTTGATGTGGCGCATAATTATTGTTATTAAAATACATACGCCTTGTTGTTTAGTCTCAATGGAATCCTAGAAATTTAACGTATAATTTGATGATTTCGAATATTTCCTGTGAATGAGATAATGTGTAGATACTGAATAATCTGCATATTATGTATGTGTAATTACCACAACTAATAAATATAATATAAAAAGTATTTTATTGAACATTGAAAAATGTTTTGTTTGATTGTTTAAATTAGCAAATAATTGAAAAGCCTAAAAAACTGTCTTTCAATGCATAATTACTTTTGTGTATATCGCTCTTACCTTTCGGATGTTGCAAATGTCTTATAGATATCTAATATGATAGGGATTTAATTGTGCTTTTCTTATTAAACAATTGTTAGTTAAGGTGGTAACTTTCTATTTCTGGTTTTATAAATTAATACTAGGTTACCGTTTTAAATAACTTGATGAACTGTCGTGCACCACCAGAGGGTGTATTTATTGCAATTTAAAGTAATTCGCATAGCTTTATTTTACATCGTTTGTAGTCTTAAAGTTCTCTTTTATAAACTCCAAGCTTTACTCAATATTTATCCACTCATCCAAGCGAGGTGCAGCTATCAGAGTTACACAAAGCTGCTCACGTCTGCTGGGATGGTATTACAACTAAACAGCGACGAGTTTAAAACTTTATATTGCTAACTTAAACTTCCTTTATCCAAAAACTATGTTAATTTATTTTATAAAAAATTGTTTTGGATTAAACTTTTAACTACCAACCTAATTTTATAAATGACCAAGAAGTGGACTTTGTGGATGATGCAGTAAATTTCTTGTGGTGAGAAGCTCTCTTGTATGAGAATATTGTTTAAAAGACTTAGGGTATAACAGCTTTTTAAATCATTGAAATATCAGCTTTGATGTTCCTAGAATATTACAATAACAGCTCAGAATGTGTTGATTCAAGCATAAAAAACAAATTGACATCTGGACAAATGGTAACTGACTTGTAAACACTGCCACTGTGCTCAACTTAAAACGCTGCATTCTTTGTCTAATTATTTTATTAATTTTTATAGCAATAAGTCTTTATTTTAATACATAAAACTAAATTAGAATAATGCTAAGGATAAACACACAGTTCTTTAACTAAACTGCCTTATTATATCGAACGCACGTTTATAAAAACCTTTTTCATTGCTTGGATCAGTACAAAACGCTCCTAAAGTTTAACCAAACAATTCAGTTAAATTCTGTATAAAACTTATTCATGTAACTGCAAACATTTTCAGTTATATGTCGCTTGTCGGCACGGATATTAGAAGAGAGATGATAAACAAGTTCAGCTTACTAGTAGGTGCGGCTTGATCTTTGTTTTGTTTTTGTTTGCCAAGGAAAGAAATCTTTTATACCTTTTGTGGCAGATTTTTTTGAAACGTTTTCGGATAGTCTTCCAATTTGCTTTCCAAGAAATGTAACGTCTGCAACTTTATCTTTTCTACATCATGGAAACTATAGGCAGTATGTTTCTCATGAATCCATAAGGTTATATGTATAAGCTGAATAGCATCTCTTTACCGTTAGAGCTTGTTGGTATGATAATCTGAATTATTTAACCAATTTACTCTGATATCAAATACAACATTTTTTTAATCTATGCTTACAGAATATGCATTACGAAGATGACCGTGTATTTTCTAAGATCTGTAACTTGTCGATGACTCACCCTATTGAGGAGTTACTGCACATGAAACCAGATACATTGTTAACTATAATTACTGTTTAATTTATCAGGTGTATACCTATGAAATGAGACTTTCACCTATTAGACCACAGATGTCGCTAGAAGTATTTTTAAACTGTCCCAAATGTCTTATTTTTTTCGTCTGTCATCTGTCAACAATATTCAATTCATTGTTTGTGATGTTTCATACAACAACGCATTTTTTTCGCTCTTAAAAAATGTCGAATTTCGTGCCTTCAAACTACGATTTGCGGACATCGTTGATTTTCTGTTATCAGTTGAAGAAAAACGCTTCTCAAGCTCATCAAATGCTTATAGAAGCTTACGGTGGACATGCTCTAAGCAGAGCACAGTGCTTCAGGTGGTTTGAAAAATTCCGAAGTGGTGATTTTAGCGTGGAGAACGAGGAACGTGGCCGGCCACCGAAAAAGTTTGAGGACACCGAATTGCAAGCATTGTTGAATGAAGATGATGGTCAAACGCAAGAAATGATGGCAGAGCAGTTGGGAGTGACCCAAAAAACCATTTGCAAACGTTTGAAAGACATGGGCATGATTTTAAAGGTCGGAAGATGGGTGCCGCATGAACTGACTGAAAGGCAGCAAGAGAACCGAAAAACCACTTGTGAAATGCTGCTCTCCCGGTTCAAAAGGAAGTCTTTTTTGCATCGAATCGTTACGGGTGTATTTCTCCAATCCCAAGCGTAAACGATCGTATGGTCCGCCCGGCCACAAGCCAAAATCAACGGCCAAACCAAATCGCTTCGGCCGCAAGGCAATGCTGTGTGTTTTCTGGGATCAGCATGGTATGATTTGGTACGAGCTATTAAAACCAGGTGAAACAGTTGACGGTGCACGCTACCAACGACAATTGGCCGATTTGAACAGCGCTATACACCGAAAACGCCCAGAATATGCCGATCGGCGTCACAAAGTAATTTTTCTTGATGACAATGCACCACCACATCGAACAAGAGCGACCCGGGAATTGGTGGAGACGTACGATTGGGAACCGCTGGTGCATGCGGCTTACTCACCAGACTTGGCGCCTTCCGATTATCATTTGTTTGCATCGATGGGCCACGCACTTTCCGAGCAGCGCTTCAATTCTCACGGAGAAGCCAAAAAATGGCTCGATGATTGGTTTGCGGCCAAAGACGGCCAATTTTTTTGGCGCGGCATTCACAAATTGCCTGAGAGATGGGTAAAATGTGTCGCTAGCGATGGCTATTATTTTGAAGATTAAATTTGTAACCATTTTTTGTTAATAAACGTTTAAAATTGAAAAAAAAGTCTCATTTCATAGGTATACGCCTATGTATACACCTGTCATACAAATAACAAGCGGCGCCATCGTGCTTAACGTAGTTTCCGTTCTTACATCTCTTCGGCCCTGAATGGTAATGTCAAGGAACTTCAATTACGCGTGGTTGCGCACACTTTCGGTTTTACTGTGGTGACTACAGTAACAGAGTATGGTGCTGGTTATAGTTTGAGTGTAGATGATAATGGCGATCGTGCCAAGATGGTAAATGTTGGTGAAGATTACTAGCAGTGGAGGCGGGGTGTGTTGGCAGTGTTGCAGGCGTTCCAGGATTATAAAAGCAGTCGGCTAAGAAGGAGGCAACCACGAGAGGTACAATACACAACATAACCGATGTATTGCGCTATGGCTATGTCGACTAAACGTACGAATCTTTCGAGACGTACAGGTTTTGGTGGTTGATGAGTTGTAGTGGTGGAACTAGGTGGGAGACGGTAGTACGACGGTGACGGTGACTAGTTTCTGGGGGAATTAGATAAGCGGAAGCGGCAGAAAAACAACGGCAGCTTAAAACCCGACGACAATTACCCAGCCCTTCTTGGGCGTCCGTCGAGCCGCAGAGCAGTTGAACACTAGAAGACAGGTACTCAAGAATCTCCATTATGCACCTCGAAAACTTAAAATTGTTCGAAAGGCTTTCACACAACTGTATATGCTAGGATAATATTTCTTTGATTACAGCTACTCAAGCAAAAGGTATCGCAGAAGTTTCTAGTATAATTATTCACAAAGCTTGATGTATTTTTTATATCTAACACTACAGTTTTTATTTTAGGTAAATTAATTGAATTGGATCTTACAGGTTCTAGACTTGGAGGAAATCACAGTTCCGGTATTAGAAGACTAGCAGCTCCATTTAGTTAATTGTTCAAGAATTGCCTTTTTACTGATATTCATCAACGGAGTCATATGCAAGTTGGTAATTCTGATTCGTTATTAAAGTTGACATTAACTTTATCGTTATATAATAACTGTCTTTGAAGTAGACAGTCCGGTTAGGTAGACACTCAAAATACAAAATCTTAGGTCGAGGGGCGGTCCGCACTTGTAAAGAACGTACGAACATCTGCAGATTTACAAACGTCAAAGATTACACAAATATTTCAACAGACTCTAATAGACTTTAAGTGTAGTAATATCTCATTTAGCGATCTTCTTTTTTATTATTTCATTGGTTACTTTTAAAGACACCAGGCTTTATGTATCCTTTCGAGAACAGTATAACATCGAACCACATTTAGCGATGGATATCCATTGAATTTTCAACTAGAGCTTGAGAATCTCTTCGTAAACAAACAGTTTGCACGAAAGAATGCTCTGATACAAACGTGCTTGAACACCTACGTACAAACGCTCATTCGCTCACACATGCTATCTGCAATTTGGTGGTCCGATAAACGTCCAAAAACGAACTGACCTCCGTGAACGTCCGAACCAATCTTGGGCAACAAATGGACGTCCGATACTATATAGGATATAAACTGAAAGTCGTCTAGTTAAACCTTTTTCACCTAGTTTTCAAATTCTAATACCAGATCAATAAAAGAAGGCCCAGATCAACAAACTCGACAGTACTCCCCAGCTCATAAGCTCATTCAGTCGAACCAGCAGCAACAGCAATCAGAAAAACAAGCAAAGAAACCTAAAAAGAAATTCTATAAATAAATAAAATCAAGAAACAAAAAGAAAAAAGAAAAATAATAATAACAAATAGGAAAAGAATATTTAATAATGAATAAAGAAAAGCAGAAAAATTAAACAATTGAAAGATGTTAGTCAACAACTAGAAATAATCAAAGCTCCACCCACGCCACTACACGTAGCAGCAAGAAAGAGAGAGTAGATCTTGTGATGCCAGCGCTTTTTGAGCTACTCAGCCTGGTGAACGATGCTGTTGACATCAGAGACGTCTATCACTTGATGAGAAGTCGTTTACACTCTAAATGCCCAAATTATAAAAAAACAAAAGACTTTTTTAGACATTATTTTTATGAAAACCGTTTTGAAAAAATCAACTATTTAGCAGGCTACAGCTCCGCCCCAAAGCACAACTTCATGCTCAAACTTTGCATTATTAACTACACTAACAAAATAGCCACTATCAGTTTTCCAAATAAATATTATCAAAATCTGAGACCCTTTCGCTTTTGACCTGGAAGGTTTAAAATTACAAATCAAAATTTAAAGTAATGTGGCTAGCAAAATTCCCACGAAATTCTGAGGAAGTAATGCTTAATTTGCATTTTCGTTCTGCAGGCTGTCTACGAATTCGACCATCAAATTTTACTCAGGTATTCTTTGACTTAAAATAAGACAGAAAATCGTTATAAACCTATATTCAATTTTGTTTTCTTATCTAGTTATGCTTTTTCAAAAGTAATAAGTGAAGACAAATTTGTTTGAAATTATTCTTGAACCATTAAAGATAGAAGCAATTTTTCTATGATTAAGTTTTTTAAGGAATCCGTTGGATATATCAGAATATTACAAGAAACAAAATTCATGTAATTTCCAGTGAGGTTGAAAGCTTTGACAGTAAAAATCTATTTTATTGAAGGAACAAAAAAATCAAATTGTTAAATAGTGATGTACTTCCAGATTACCAATAAGGCATTGTTAGATGTCCATTCATGTAAGTAATTTAAGTAACCATACCAAAACTGGTGCTAGTATCTCCATTGGTTCAAAAGTTACTTCAAGAAAATTTATCTTCAATTGTTACTTTTGAAGTGCTATAACTAGACAAACAAGCAAAATTGTATACATATAAGTTTATAGAGACTTTTTGTCTTATTTTAAGCTAAAGAGTTTTTGATTAAAATTTGTTTAATTTGTTATGAGAATTTAAATTTGGCGCCCTTTTTTTGTTAATGAATTTAATACAGATAAGTTTGTTTTTGTTTATTGTTGCTATGTTGTTGTTGATGTAAAAAAAATGGCAAATGTAAAAAATTACAAATTATATTCTTAATGGAAGGTTGTAGTTTTTAATTGAAAGAATAAGCCAATATTTACAGTCCATTACGTCGTCGTAACAAAATTTGATGGTCGAATTCGCAGACATCGTGTATACATAAATCGCATATTTATAAGTTTGCCTATTGACTGCTTTAGAAACTTCCCATAACTTTTACTACCAACTTCACGATTCATAAAAGATTTTTGCGTGAATCTAGGGACTTTAAATGGAATTTTGCTGTCTTCTATAAGACTTTTGAGACTTGGTGAATTCGTGATTCTTAAGACTTCCATACGCAGATTTCCCCCTCGTCTTAGGTAATAACTTAGTAGAACTTTTGCTTCTTTCTTATCACCACAATTTTAGTTTAAAATTTCTCAAACGCTTTTATAATTCATCATGTCTAGCTGTGAAATTAAAATCGTAAGCTACACCATTTGTGTTGCTATACTTAATATTGTAGGTAATATGTAGATGGTAAGATTTCCATCTTTCGTTCTTATTAGATTCACATTTTTACATTTAATACAAGCAAATGCTTATGTCAAATCTCAAAATTAGAATTCTATAAATTAGTATTAATTACCCATGAAGAATTTTTTAAAAGTAGCAGCAAGAAGGTGACCAATTACACTTTCATATCTTTTGATTTAGATATACAGAATTAATACCCTTTTACTATATGCTACCTATTTCTTGCAAAACGGTTTCAGAAAAAAGCAAAACTCGATTTTTCACGTGTTTTCGGTCACATGAAAGAATTTCTACACCAATAAATTTTAATAATTAAACCTATATGTAAACATTCTTACTTCAATAAAATATGTATTAGGTGTCTCTCAATAAACAATAAGTCAAGGTTTTGCCAAAAATAAAATCCCACACACACATCTTATACCGAGGTTAACTACTTATGTTTGCAAATTGTTAATCGATTTACCTTCGAACATACATGTAGGTCAGATGGAATTCTTTCCAGAACGAATTGAATATTATTTTAGTTTATTTTTAGTAAACATATACAAATAGATTCTTCTTCTTTATTCAATTTAACATAAAAACCATAAACGCCATAAAACAGCAGGTATCTAATATAACATACAAGCGAAATTAAATTTTGAAGAGCTATTATAAAAGGAAAAAAAAGTTCCCTAATTCGAAAAAGAAAGTAGCAGAAAGATGTTATTATCTTATAATATATTAGGGTTAAGAAATAAGGGTATCAAATGAGTATCTTCCATAGATTTAAAAAAGGGCCCGTCTATCTAAAAGAAAAATTAGTCTGGGTCTAATACCTGGATATAAAAAAAGGGGTGAACGCCCGTCTGTCCTTTGAATTCTAGTACTACGTGATCAACATAGTTCAGTAACCTCGACAAAAAAATGCTTTTTTATCCCTTTACCCTTACGTTCCCACCTTAATTTATATAACAAACTACGACGCGTCTGCATTTTTTATCGACAGGTGAATGCACCCTTAAAGGCCGACTAAGAGATGATGAGGCTTTCTCAGACTCACTCAAAGGGTCTATTATCATTATTTTTTTCCCGAAGAAATCAGACAATAATCGACAATTCAGTTTTAAGTGGAATTAGAAGAACTAGAAAATCAAAATGACATTAACATTAATATTTACGAGGTCTAAAAACAACACTTTCTAGTGTGTCATCAATTCTTCTACAAGAATTAAGCGTGTGATAATTATCGCCTGCAAAAAGGTAACTTTTCTTTAACGACCGTCAGTTATTTTGGGTAAACCCACTAACCTAAAAATCTTCAAGTGAGTGCATAAACCAGTGCTGTAAACAATGCATAACCTACCACACACAGACTCTTGTTTTGGAATTCCTACACTCCACCACTCTCTTTTCTGACAAAATATAAATGAAATGTCAGCTTTGGTGATCATTTCTTACAAATGCGTTTCTTTTGGGTATTTATTTTTAAACATGAGCAAACATTTAAAATATTACCGAGAAAGTTTTGTTATTTGTATTATACCGACATGATTTCTTTCTGGTGGTTTTGCGGAAATTGTTTCTATTAAAGGTTTCTACACGACCGACTACTTGTGAACGTAGGAGCAGTACAACTATTCGTTTGACAATTCATTTGTTATTCATAAGACTTTACGGGAGATATTCTAGTTGCAATTCATTAATAGAGGTCAATGCAAATAACCGTGAGATTGTTTATGTTACATTTAAATGTTAGTGATAGTAACCGACTATTACAAAATTCACATTAATGATACTTTTAGTATATACGCAAGACAATACTAAAATGGTAACCAAGATTGTATTGTTTTTCTTTGTGCTTCTTTCTGAATTAGTTCAAAACTGTCATAGTTTTCTCCTGAGCGATTCCTCTATCAATCTGAAGCTCTCTTTTGATAAATGCAATCTATATTTCTTGAATCTCGATTGATGCTTATGCAAAAATGTTTAGGCATCATGTCTGTAGAAGCCATGCCACTACACTTTTCTATTATCCTGATACCTTTGCAAAAAAAAAGAAATATCAGAATAAATCAAATAATTTAGTTTTTCTAATCTATAGCTTGTTTATTTTTAATTGATATTTATATAATTCAAATCGGAAGATTGATTGGATTTATTAGCTTCGAACTTAAGAAAACAAAATTTAACGGTCTAAAGAATTTGTTGATCTTCATAAAGTATTGAATAGCAAAGATAAATAAGACATCGCGAATTCTTACCCAGATTGTGATATGGTAGCACACCATTTATTTCCTATTTTGAATACATTGTTGAAGATTTGAATGTGTATATGATAAGTAGCAAAGTGTAAATTTACTTTGGTCGAAAAAGGTAGCCATACACCCTTTCCGTTCAAAATCAACACCTGTGAATCTATCGCATAGAATATTAGAATGTGGTTCTATCAATATGCGTATTACTACCAACTAAACTGCTGATCTAAAATTTTTATGTTGAAGTAAAATCTCAAGTATCTCCGAAATTTCTAAAATTACAGCAGTCATATACAGATTGCTTTTTCCTCGTGAACCATAAGGATCCTTAAGTTGGTTAAATTAGAAAAAAGGTAGAACGGTTAGGAGTATCTGCATTTCGCATTCGCAACAATTACAGGCAAAAAAACTGTTGAACATTGCTTCACATTTCAACTCTTTATTTAATTTCAGTTTAATTAATCATATCTAACTAACAACAAAATGATTGTGTAGAAAGCGAAGACCAGCTGTTAGTCACCGTAGGCAACTTATTGGAGGAGAAAGCTCGACCACTAGTTATCATAGGTAATTAGTTTGGTGAAGGGTAAACCCTCATCATTAGCCGCTACAAGTACCTTGGCAGATAGAGAAGCCAAGACAAGCAATAGCATGTGGGCTGCAATAGGAAGAAGCCCAACTGTTAGCTGCAATAGACACCACAGATAGATAAGTGAAGAGCTAAACCCGACTCTGTAACAAAATAAGCTTTCTTTAAGCAATTCAGTCCAATTCAGCCTTAGAAGGAAAATAAAAGAAAGTTGTTGTGTTTAATTTCCCCATATGAGAGCAAGCCACTAAAAGAACTCAAAACCTTCAACTAAAAATGAGCAATTTCAGAAACTGTAAACCAAGACAGTAAACTAATAAATCATTAAATCAGTGTGTGCAGTACAGCAGATGTATTATGTTACGAACATTACATACGAGATATCTGACATCCTTGTCCCCGTATACAAGCAAGAATGAACAGCACTCGTTAGAAGAAATGCATTCATTTAAGAGAGAAGAAAAGTAGTTCAGTACCGTAGATTAGTCTCTTGGAAGCTTTTGGCAGTGTAAGAATCAAGACCAATAAAGCTTTTTTCAGTCTCAAGCACTGATCATCCGTGATTCATACCTTTCATGAAGGTAACTATGAAGATAGAAAGACTTCTGAGATAATTTATTATCTTTCATATAAATTATATTCTCTACGGTTAGGCGTCTATTCAAGAAATACATAACCGTAAGTTCTAAAAACCTACTGAGACTTTTCACTTTAGGTAAACAAAAAAAAAATCAAAAAGGAAAATAAACAATTTTTATGTAGTTCCTAAGCCAAGTTCCAGTCCCAGATCAGTGCTACCAACAAGAAGAATTCGATCGGTTTCGTCACAACTCCGCCCACAACCAGTAGCAAAGTAATATTCTACAGTCACCCACGGCACCCTTCAATTTCGCCGGCGCGGCAACAAGAAAAGAAGCCACCAGCATCAACAGCAGTATTTCAGTAAGGACTTGAACAACAAATTAAAATAAACAAAAAGCTTACCTACTTATTTTGCTCGTCTGTTCTAGAAGTAAACTATTCTTTAGATAACAAAAGAAAAAAAGCAACTTTGATGAAGAATATTGAGGAATGCCGATATATGTAGATCAGTAGAACAGCTACAGGCTCTGACATTGACGGTGGCATCGGCAGTACTTTACTGTTGAAGCTTCGCAAGTTGTTACTCTTTGGTATTGCAAAGGTTGTTCAGTAAACTGACACGGTTTTTAGAATTCCGAATTCGTGGTTTTGAACCGATATAGTGCGAAGATGGAATTGAACAACGACGGTAGATTTTCGTTCGTATTTGTCTGTTTAAGTACACGGTAATGAGTTATTGCAGTGCTCCAGCAACAGGTCCGTGGAATTTACTGCTGCAGTATTCACCTTCAGCACTAAGGAAAACCTTAATGAAAGCTGTTAGCTCAGAAATTAATCATTGGATCCTTGGACCATAGTGATAAGACGGGTAATTGTTCGATATAACTACCCCTAGAAAAACGACGTTTTGAGAGCAAGTTTTTGGTATCAGCAGGTAAAGAATTACTCACAGAACACAATTAGGTGGCCGGAGATAAAGAAAATTAATTCAATCTTGGTGAAACACAAACACAACTTTTAAGCATATTTTAGGTTATGTTGCACAAGATAAACAATGAAGTTAGCTACTAATTCAGCTGCTGCGCACATTACTAACCCCCTACTGCAACATGAATTTACTTTCACTCGCAAAATGGCGGTTGTGTGTGTTGGCTGTGATCTTTTCGTGTTTTCGCGTCTTATATAATTTGCAGCAATCCTTAGCGTCTCACCGAGTTTCTCGTTAACCATGAGATGCTGCAGCGAATGAATTTCATTCCAAGCGAGGATGTTGCTAGGTTAGAAGGAGTTAAAAGTTAATTTTTTTAATGAATTTCACCCTAATCTTGCGCGGGGGCGTAGCGAGGGTGTTGCTAGCTTAGTAGTAGTTAAAAGTTCATTTTTTAATTAATTCACCCATGCTTGCGCGAGGTCAATGTTCTTCAGGTGATTTAGGGAAATTGGCTTGTGGTACTGTTGGTTGGTACGCTGTCGGAGAGTAGCACGAAATAACTTTGCATTTCTATAGACACAGCCACCCTCTTGTATTGCGCATTCTTCTTTTAGGGTAGGATATATACCAGGTACAAGCAAATAATGCAAAGAAATTATTTCATACTTTGGTGTAGCTTCCATTAAGGTATTGATCTTATTATTCTCGAAGAGTATTCTGGTTAGGATAACAAGGAAAAGATTTCGTACGAGATGATTCAGTTAAAACAAGTGCTGGATAGTTTTTTAGACTATTGTACATAATTAAAGTAAAAGAAAAAATTCCCAGTTTAATTTCCACATTTACGGTCAGTGTTTGACTTCTGCACTTTCTTGCACAATTAATTAATAAGACAAAGCAAACCAAAGATATATAAAGTGACTTGATCTTTTATTTTGTATGTCGAATTAGTCAATTGGCTCTAAATAGAAGACACCATAAATGAGCCAAGATGATGTTTGTGGTGTTGGCTTCAAAATTGGGCTGAAATAGAAAATCTCTTAAAGAAAGCATAGGATACATGAAGAAATAATGTCAACATAGTTACAAGTGCTATAGGAAATTAGATACGTTTGAAACCGAGACTTATACTTACATTTTCTCCTCTAAAACTATTAAAGGAGTAGTCATTATAGGAGCTTTTGTTTTCAACATAATCTAGAAGAATCAACTGGTTTCCATGCACAGAATTAAACATTTAGGAATTGTCTAATTAGGGGTAAAATATTAAAGTTAATAATTAGTAATAAGTGTAGAATCCTATGTTCCCTGTTACATAGGAGAAAATCGATAAGATAAAGAAACAAACATGACTGTTGGCTGCATTATTTCATAGAGGTCCAAAAATACGAGTTGGTACATGCCAAAACTTGTAGGTCTCTTTATATTTACCTTGTAAATAGAATGAATAGTAGGGTTGTCAGAAAAAAGACAAATTAGGATAATAAATTCAATAAGGGATACGTGAAACCAATGAGGTTATAGTAATAACATACAAACAGTAAAGCTCAAAACAAAAATTATCCCGACTAGCTTAGTTGCATAAATGGAAATCAAAGTTGCTTAGAACGATTGTTAGAATTAAGAGGCATTAAAATTTTCTAGTTATTGCCTTATTAAACATATGAACCTTTCAAGTTTCATTTTCATTTCGTTTCACATTTTAAAAGACCAGAAACAGTAACAAATCGAATTTTTATTTACATAAGTTCCTCCGTGGGCGGTAAAAGGAAATAGCTGAAAGACATTCCAACCGAGTTTATCATACACGTGAACGAACAATTGAACATATTTCTTAGTAATTCCTAAAATGCCTATTTCATTTTTACAAACAACGTTAACCCTTTCAAAGGTATATTCATGAATCATTAACCCAGGTAGAATGTAGAGCTTGCCTTCTTATGTATTATTTTGTAACCATAATGGATATACCCGTGTGGAAAGGTTGCGGTTTTTGAATATTTCTTTTGTTGTATCTGAAATAAAGCAAACAGTTGATTGATTTAAATTTAGAAATAAAATTCGCATGCGAATAATGTGTTTCTTTATGGGGCTATTATTTATCATGCCAAGTTTATTGAGCGAGACAAATTATAAAATTATATAAGAAACAAAACAAGTAATCAAGGAAGTCGGTTAATAAAAGGTGTGGTGTACATTTTATATGTTGTAGGTAGGTGTAGAACACCTCTTTGACGCTTTTGAAATGTTTTTGGGTTGCAACCCAAAAAGACAATATGATCATTTGTCATTTTCCGCATTTTTTTGTTCTATTCTAAAACAGCCTCAATAAAAAAATAATCTAATGGTAATTTTATTCGAGTTGAGTTCTGCAGATTTTTTCAATTTTGTAGAGCCAAAAGAAAATTGAAACTAAAATCAATAAGCAGTGTCAATAGTAACTGCATATTGTAACTTAAAAGGTGAAACCGTTTTGAAATCAGATAAAATCGATGCTCTGCAAGAACACTTCAAAAGCTCATAACAACAGAGAATAACGGAATTAAGGGTTGTTTTCCGACAGATGCAAGATGAGGGTATAAAAGTAGGTCATGCAGGTGCTAAAATGCCAGGTGGAATAACCTTTTAATGGAAACGTATTATTTTTCAACTGTATGAGTCCAGTTTCTTAGAATTGGAAACCAAGGAGAATAAGGGATATTGAAAAGAGAAATCGAAGGGTAATGGTACAGTAAATTTCCTATACCTAAATACCACATACATGAGTAGAAAAAGTGCCTTTATATTATTTAATTGCAAGTTCTGTTTCTTGCTTTATCATTCTTACATCAACGCAGCTAAAGTCACTTGCAGTTGTTTTAAAACAAAAACAGCATAGCAATATGTAGGTCAACTTATATGTTTTATTGATTTTTCTTTGACTACTATTTAAGATTTTGGTATTCCAACGTCTTCTTCATTATATACAAGAACATTAAAAACCACCCACATAGACTAAGGCCCAGGAGAGCCATGGCCCGCCAGGACTAATAAAAGGTTGAACTTACAAATTAGGAGTTCACTGAATAGCTTGTCCGAAGCAGCATTGACAAACAAAACACACGCTATTTAACAAAGCTATGGCATCAAAAGTATTTCAGTTCAAAAGAAAACAAAACTATAACGTCTAGTGTAAATCTGTTGCATTTTTAATGTCATATATGAAAATATTGTGAAAAATGATTTCTGAAGTTATGTAGATTCTTTCAAATAAGAAAGAAATTAACGACAATTAAGGCATTATTTAATAATTGCACTCTCTTGCTTAGATACAAATTTTTTAAACACTGATTCCCGACATTAATTTTCAACTTTAATTTTTCGAAAATTCATTGTTTTTTTCAGGTTGTAAATGTTAGGCAGGCTTCACTGTAGAATGCCTCACACTTTGTGTCTCAGTTGCCTTGAAATATGCACTTGTCACAACCTCAACTAGGATGTATCTTAAATTGTTCCGTCTTAAAAAAGTGAGGTAAAGAGATTTCTTTCGACAAAAGGTTAAAATAGTTAGATGTATTTTTCTTTTTAGAATTCAGAATGGGCAAAATCAGCCAAAGGAACCAGTTTAATATAACCTGTGACGTCTCGTCAGCGTCGGCCAATTGCGAGCAACAGCAAGTCATAATTACATAAGCCATGCGCCGCGTTGGATCACTTCAACATAGATTACAGAATACTCAAATATTATTACACTTCTGTTGGTGCTTTCTGATTTTTATGAACCCTATTTGCTGTACCCCCGTTATTCAATTAATCCAGGTCGTGGGATATAGAAGATTTATGAGATGTACTTATGCAGAGGTATATCCGGAGCCCATTGTTAGACAAAAGATTTTGTCCAGCTAAGTAGCTGAGGTGAGTATTTTCTAATCTAGGTAGCTTAGGTGCTAGTAAATGAATGCAAGTTAAAGGACCTTGTTACAGTAGTTTTTAACCCTTTTAAGGTATCGAACGAAAGTAGAGACGAGCGTGGTCGTTCAATAATTTAAAACCTTGTATTCTTGTTTCAAAAAATTAAATTTTGTTCCATTTCAAAAGTCGAAATTTGGAAATAAATGCCAAAAATAACAGGAGACCCTCAGTCTTTCGTTGCCAAATCCTACAAGTAATCTACAGCAGATTTAGGAATTAATTCAATTACTTACGTACAACTGGCAAATTCTGATGTCATTAAATCTTGCCAAGTCTTAAATTAGATATTTCAATTGTAAAATGATTTTGATTTTAAACGTGATTGTGCAACGTCAACTTCTTTCAAGTACACAATGATCAAGCACCTTGCAGAACCTTACACATCACAGCTACCCCACATGAAAATTCTAACACCTTCCCCACTACAAGAAAAGCCACAAGCCATCAATATTTAGAAATCCAAAAAAATTTCCATATCAAACTCAATAGGAACAATACTGACCGGTCAAGGCTAGAATTCCCGCCCAATTTAACTAGACAAAGGAAGTCATTCTAAAACCAAGGTCGGACACATACTTGTTGGTCTTTTATTTGGGGTGCGTAAAGGTGAGGACTAGCCACATCCCAAGGAAGCAGTATAGACTAGTACCACATCGTCAAGTACAATAGCTCTAGGTGGTGCAACCAAAAAACGATATCCTAGCAAGCTTGTCACGGTATGGTTTACATTAGCTCTCATCTGCTTTAAAGAAATGTTGACTTACAAGCTGTTGAATGTAAATGCATTATTTTAGCTAAATTTGAGTTCTTGACTTACTTTTCTGTTTATTAAATCACTGCAATAAAATCATTAAATTACAAAACTTTTGGCCGAAGGTCATGTGAATCAAGTTAACAAGATAGGGCCTTCCACTGCTTGATATATACCCATAAAACTTTAAGTGCTACTCTAGATTTGAGTTTCTTGACAACCATCAGGACCCGACTATAGGAAGTATGCAAGTCGAAGTCTTATCTGAATAACGAATTCTTGTGCTATGCATTGCTCTTCTTGCCAAAAATACACAGAAGATTGTTTCTAAATAACGAACTGTTTAAGGCAAACAAAAGTAAAGAATTAGCAAAAATTTAATTTAGTTATTATTACACTGCATATCTTTGTCTAAAAGAGAATTCAAAGTATCTGATTTTAACACTTCTAGAGTGGAAACCAAGTGGCCGCTTGCGGCGACCACTAATAAAGGCCACCTTAACTATATACTTTAATGGACGGTGGCGCAGTGGTTCAGAAATATCTAGTGGGCCAATGGCCTTCCTAAGAGAGTTAAAAACAAACACTACACCCTCCACGAGTTACTTCTGATGGTCCAAGTTTGGACCTCGCCCTGCATTAACTTTCTTAACCAAGCTTAACACAGATCGGGTTATACCTCCCCACGAGCCACCTCTGGTTGTCCAAAGTCGGACTTTACCTTCTATTAACTTTTTTAGAAGAGCAAAAACAAACACAGGTCATACTACGCCCTTTTATGAACCACCTGTAGTGGCTTAAGGTCGGGCTTCGCCTTCCATTCATCTTCTTAACAACAAACAGGGACCGGGCCACATCCTTCCACGAGCCACCTACGGCGATTCATTAACTTTCTTAATTAAGCTAAACCCAAAAGTACGGGTCGAACTTCACCCACATTAACCTTCTTAATAAAACATGAGTCAAATTTCTCCCTTTCCATTAGTTTTCCTAACAAAGTTAAATACGAACACAAGTCGGACTACGCCCTCCCACGAGTCCCCTCTGGTGGCTCAAAACTCTTCTTAATTAAGCTTAACACGAACACGGGTCGGGTTTCGCCCTCCATAAACCTTCCTAGGAGAGCTAAAAACAAAAACAGGTCGGACTACGACCGCCTCCCACGAGCCACCTCCGGTGGTCCAAGGTTAGACCTCGCCTTGCATTAACTTTCTTAACAAATTTTCTCTGCTGACCCAAAGTCAGACATTGTCCTTCATTAACTTTTCTAATATGGCTAATCATGGGTCGAACCTTGCATTCCATTAACTTTCTTAATAAACAGGAGTCGGCATTAACTATCTTAACAAAGTAACAGGCTACTACTGGTGACTCCAAGTCGGACTTTGTTCTTCTTTTTAACCTTCTTAATAAAGCTAAACACGAACATAGTTCAGGCTTCGTCGTCCATTCGCCTTCTTTAGCTATTTAAAAAGCTACTTCTTTATTCTGAAATAAAAAATAAAAATAAAATTTGAATATAATGTCCTACTTTCCATTTAAAATTTCTATTGACAAAAACTGACTTTTTCAAAAAAATAAATTAAATTGCATTTGTTGGAAACTGTAAAGCCTGACTAACTAAGTGTATCACGTTATTGCAAATAAGATTTACAGTAATTAACGCCAATTAAAGTTTTTAGATAGCTCCTCAAACCAAAAATAGGCTAGATATATCATAAAGACTACCAGTAAGATCCACCCTGTACGTATTCCTTTATCCTGTTCGTCTTTCATAAACAGGAACTATTGTAAGGCTATTTACAGCAAATCATAAAGAGCACCAAAAAGAAGTTTGCACAAAAGTGCCTTACACATGAAGACAACTGAAACTGACATCAAACGCACCACTCTGTTCACCTCACGAAGGCACCTTGAAAGATCCTACTCTAGGTGCCAAATACGTTAGTGCCGGCCTTGCTTGATCCATCTGAAAATATTTAAGATTTTCCGATTTATCTGCTTCCTAAAATAACAACTGGAATCTGGCTTGACGGACCAAGAATATAATAATATTATAGTCCAGCCTTCAGATGCAGAGTACCGATAGAAGAATTTCATTTCACTTTTCCAACCCATTTCCAAATTTCTTAATGAACAGCTAGCGGAGAGAACGTGAGTTCCGTTAAGTTTCAATTGTTTGAGCTTATACAACAATCGAGTCAGTTTGAAAGTAAGTGAACGGCTTGGAGAATCTTGAAAGCAGGGCCTTTTTTAGGAACACCGCGTTATTAGCACATCATTTTTACTAAGCCCCGAAATACTTACAGTTCTTACATTTTATGTAGAAATAAATTGACTCGACTTGATTTTTATTTTTGAAGAAGTCTCACAGTGTCGCATAAGATCACCAGAAAATGTTTAATTCATTAATCTTCCCTTCAAGATGATCCGTCTTCATTGATTTACAAACTTGAAGGCGTTGCTTGTATTTGAAGTTTCCTGCTGCGGTTTTTTCAAAAATAATAAGATTTGTAAATTGTTTTTTTTATTAAACACCATGCGGATGATATAGATTTTACAAACACCTAATGATCAACAACCTGTTGAAACTAAATTGAAACACGTAACTGTGTTTGTTAGAGGCGAAAACTCAAAATTCAAAAATTGGCTTCCACACAACTGTGTAGAAACTGGATAATATCGCTTTTATTGTAACTATTTGTTTGCGGCGAATATTCTATAGTTTGCGATAAATACTGCAATTTTTTTCTGAGGTAAGTAATTACACGCTATCAAGCTTTTTTAGATATTCTTAAATTACAAAGCTTGTTTTAATTAATAAAACACAAACAACACATGGTAACTGTCATAATTATCTTTTCATCAGCATAAAAAATTGAATTTAAAGATTAAATTAGGTTAAAATAAAATTTATAGGTTATGGTTTTTCCACAGATATCACAATTCCGCTACCAAAGGGCGAACTTCATTTCTAAATTTAGCATTAATGGTTTTTTACTATTTTCTTTAAAATACGATCGTGCAAACAATATTGTATAAACTCCAGTGTAAAGTGTCTTTTTTGAACTCGTAGGATTTATGGTACGAGCGCCACTTTACTGTTATGTATGTAACTATTTCGTACTCATTAAAACGTAAAAGACGATAGTCAATGCGCACACTAATATTAATTAGAACTGGATTGTCTACTACATTTACGTAATCGTTCTGTTTCAAAGAAACTAGTGAACCCAGTGATATACGAAAACTCCTCTTGTGAAATCTCTTGAAATCCAGAACTGCTTTTGTTAATGACGGGCTTAATAAATATCATGTTTACCGAAGTAGAACATAAACAGATAATAATCACTAATCATCAGCCATGATTCACCGCACTCTACCGTTTTGGCATATGCAAAGCTAAGGAATTTTAGCTAAAGAGTAAAAGTATGTAAGTACAACTTGAACAAGTATTTTAGACTGACCATAAAGCAACATAACAATTGCATCATTTTATTGTGAAGAATAAATGCGTAAAATGTGGATACTACCTATGAAAGTTATGTTGTCTATGTCATGCAATGCATTTTCTATTCTTTTGTTTACATAGCAATACAGTACATAATTTCACTATAAAATTTAAATAACTAATGCTGTTTTTTTTAAATATAGATGGCAGCATCAGTTTTTCCCAAAACTTCCTATATTTCGTAAAAATCTCCTTAACGATTCAATTTCAATCCATACTTCCTAATTCTATGCAATTACAGCATAAACAACGACGCATCTTACTTAAACAAACTACGCAGTTTCATTTTGGTTCTTATCATGAAAATTTTTATTTTGTTAACTTCTATTACAGATCATTGAGCATTTGAGGACAAATGAAATTTATATATTTCAAAATATTGTAATTGATAACTAAATTGACGTTATTTCCGGGTTTATTATATAATAAATTTAGTAAGCGTTGTGTAAGATTTTTTTTAATTTTTCAAAAATAGCTTTTATTTGCCTATTTTATTATCAGAGTTCGTTAAACTTAGCTGTTTTTATTTAGTGGCATTGAGTGATTATTATTAGTAATAATTATTATTGCATTTCCATTTCCTTTCCCTACTCAAACATCGCAAATCAAAACATAATCATTCTTAGAATGACGTAGGTTATTTGAATAATTTACATTCATATAACGATAGTAAAGATTTAAAAAGCAAAACAAACAATGAAACGATTCTATTTTAATAGGTCAAACATTTGTAGGTAATTCTAACTCGTTGGAGTCATTGGATGATTTCTATCAAAATAATGTTTTGGATTGTATTACTCTGTTAAGGAAAATCGGGTCATTTACATTATTACGTACAGAACTACAAATCACGATACCATAACTGTGAATTATTTTTTAATAAAAAATTAATTGTTGCTTACTTTTCGTTTCCAGTTTTTTGCTACTTTGAAGTAGAACCTAAATGACCTAAACGTAAAAGTTTGTAGCGTTTTTCTCGATTTTTTTTTTATGTAGCCTAGGACAACTTTGATGTTACCATAAAGAAAACTTCTCCATCTATCAAAAACCACGATAAAAAAACCGTTACCTGCCTGAAAAAATCGATGACGTCATCACTTTTTTCAATATGGCCGAAAAATTAGAAACATCGGTTTAAAAAGTGTATTTTTATTGAAATCGCTATGTCCTAGTGACTTTTCATGAAATTGCTATTACCGATTTTATTTCCATTATTCCATTGAAATAAACCGGACTGTACTTACTTCTATCTAAAAAACTGTGGCACATTTGTCTAGGGTGAACAATAGCTGCCTAAAATTCCTGCTACCATGCCGTCCAAAGTCTTTGATATGTCTGTAGGTCAGATCTGTTTTCATATGGCATAGTTTGTTCACAATTGTTCCAGATTTCTCTCTGAATGATTACTTGAAGGATTTTATTTTAATGAAGTAGTCTGATCTCATGTCAGACAAGATCGTCTATTGTTTCCAGATTGAACAGTGAGCAGTTTTTGGTTCTTAGGTTACCCGCGTTCTGGAGTTTGTGTAAGGATTTGTGTCGTATCGTAAGTTCTAGCGGAGAAAAGTTCAGCAAAATCTTCATTGTAACCGTAGGAGTTATCCTCACGGCTCCGGTTATTCCCAAAAAGCTAATCTTTAAATCTTGGATAGTTTGATTTCGGTGTTTGTTTGCAACATTTTGGACTGGTACACTACACCAAAGCTGCCATATTAACGTTTTGGTCTGTTCGGTCTCGTAGTATACAGCCAATGTACCATACTAAATTTGGGTCCCTAGATATTTCGCCTTACTACTACTAGAGTGGTGAATGTCTATTTACTCTAAGATACTTAAACTGCCCCGTCATTGTCAGTTCTTCAACATGTAAACTTAGAAGACCTAATCCTTTTAACTGCCTTCTATTGGCAAAGGATCATTTTGTCGTTTTCTCAGGATTAATCTGATCAGTCTGATGATAAGTGTATTCAGGGTCATTTGCATTATTCCCCCGATTTTAGTTGTGAATCTACCCTGTACCTTGATGAAGAATTCCTACAGCAAGAGAGATAAAATTATAAGCTATCAGAAATTCTATTTTTAATCTTCAATCAATGTCATCAGTCTGAAGAGTTTTAGGAATAACAGAGATTGCGTTAAACGTTAAACGTCGCATAGAGTCTACAGTAGGCATGTATTAAAGTATTTTCGTTTTGAAAAATTATCCCCTCAGCTGAGAAAATTTCATTTTTGTAAATAAAAGAGAATTATGTTAATTTAGTTTAATTTAAAGTGGGAAGAGGGCATTTACCATTTAGTCCATTGGCGTGTAATTTAAAGCATTGTCCACTAAATAAGATTTCAAATCAAATACAATAAATGCTGTAAAATATTGTTAAAGTGTTTAAGTTCTCACTTGAGAAAAGAATTGTAGTGTTATATAAAATAATACATCAAGTTTTTTGAGAGACGCACAATCATAAAATTACGATTTAGCTGTGTGAAGACTTCCTGAAGAGTGTTCATGTTATCCAAGCGAGAGTTACGTCAATTGGCAAGATTTTCTGAGCTAATATCAAATGCATTTTTTATTAGATTCTCCGCAGCTAATTTTTAAATAATTTAAGCTTCTTATCAGAATTTAACCACGTTTCTGTTACGATAATGATATCGAATTGTGAACAAAAGGTTTACAAAATCATTGCAATTCAAGCAAACTATCTCTAAATTAATGCCTCGACTAAATAGCAAATTGCACAAAGAAATTAGCTTAATTAAAAAAAAATAAAAACAAAAATTAATCTCAATTAACAAGAAATTCAAATCTTCTTTTACTGCTTTGTCATTACTTTGTCGAGAGCCGTGTTCACCCAAACTATTTATTTTTCCTTGTCCTGGCATAAAATCTCTATTTATATGTTTCTAGATCTAGCCTCTTCATCGTCTTTATTGATTTTATTTAAATTAACTGTTTTATTTAATATGGAATTCAGATGTGGGTGTTACTTGTGCATTATTTTCTTCATTTTTTGCTTCTTATCCTCCTTTTATTAATATTTTTTTAAATGCCTGTTTTTCTAATTTCTTCTGTCCATACATCAATATTTGTTTGCATTTCTTCCTTTGTGCTCTTAATTGGACTTTACCTTTAGTACATTTTCATTTAGGTTTATTATTATTATTATTATTATCAATTTATTAAAAGTTTGGTTTCGTCCTTTTGTTCTACTCTTGCATTTCAGTGTCCCATTATCATTATGTTACAGGTTGTTACTGTAATTTTTTATATAGTTTTTCTTTTTCTTCTGGTCTGTTCTTGTTGTTTACATTCTATTTTTTATTCTTATTCTTTTTTCTTCTTCTTCTTCTTCTTCTTTTTCTATTCAGACTATTATTATTATTATGATTAATTAACTAAATACAAGTGACTGCTTATGTTTTATAAATCCATCTTTAAAATAAATTATTTGGGAAGTCTGTATCATAAAATTTGAATACAACTTCTCAAAAACCAACAAAAATTTAAAAGATCCAGAAAGATTTTTCAAAAGTACAGTCAAATGTAATCATGATTGCAAAAATTCTAAAATATCTTTCTTATCTTACATTAACATTTTAAAAATACATAATGTATAGTAAAATCTAAAATTAGAAATGTATAAACATGTTTTTAATATTACATAATATTTTGTAATAAATAAGACACAAATAAAATTCACTAAATTTTCTACAATTTTACATCATCATGGAAAATTGATTTAATTGCATATTCACGCTAATTATTATTAATCAATAAACATTATTAATTTACAAATATATCATTGTCGTATTACAGTTGAAATAAAACAAAAATATTGCTGAAACAGCTGAACATCTTTTATTTTGTTTTACTCTTTGTTTATTGTAACAAGCACTAGTTTCAAAATTAAATAAAGAAAAAGAAACATAATTGTGACATTGAGGTTGCTTTGGTATTTCGAATTACATTATTATTAAACATTTTGTTTAAATTATTTATAACATTACCTCATCCTGACCTTATAACTATTCTAGTTGTGACCTCTTCTCTTAAATAATATCAATTTTTTTGCTACTATAGTAATTTTTTACTACACAAGCAAAAACATTTCTTAATAAACAATAAATATTTTATTATTTTACTAATAAAATAATAAAACTATTTGACGTGGCTGTACAAATCAAAAAGGTCGAAATTATTCTAGATACCCTTTATTGTTTATCATAATTATTACGGCTTGTAGTTCGCGTGCATTTTGTGTAAATTTCCACATTTTACAGAAATCCTACATTTATAAGAATACGTACTACTGGTATTGTATGACCTTGAAATTTGATCAAGCTAATCACTGTCATTATTCATTAATAATTATTATTATTATTCAGAGTAAAGGAAGCAACATTTTTTTAATTTCAGATAAGGTAAACCGTCAAAGCGATTGTAGCGTTTATTAATTTGCATTTTAACATTAATTCTTATTTTTCCAAATCTGTTATCTTGTAAAAATGTTTTTTTTGTTTTAATCAAGTTATTACCAGTTTTGATAAACTTCAAATACATATTAAGCTGATTCAACTTATTTTTCAAGAGAGTAAGGATAACAAACGTTTTAATTTTTTCCCGTTAATTGAGATAAAAATGTTTAACAATTGTGCTATTTTTAACTCGAGAGGAATTCTTAAGAAATTCCTTTAAAATTTATAAACCAAAACACCCAACCAGGAAGGGAAAGTTTAGAAAGTGGTTGTACATGTTATTGACTACCAAAAAGTCATATTTCAAAATAAGACCATAAAATTCTAAGAAATCTTGGTTTACAAAAAGTAACCACCAAAAAATTTACGATAGAGCGCCTATCCACGTAGATGTTGAGGGATGTTTTATCTCATTGTCGGCCCTTTTACGATTGGAGAATTTTCGGTTTCTCAGTAGCAAACCCTCGTTTCTTGACACAATTTGAAACTAAAATTTTTAGTGCCTTTCAGATTGATTTATACTAGACAGTAAAAACATGTATTGTACAGAGTGACCTAGTTAACTTTTATTACCTTGCGCGTTGAATTAAAATGGGTTACTGCAAAAAGATTTTCGAGAGGGCCGTATTTAAAATTGTTAAACCATAAAATTTAGGTCAAAAATAATGTATTTTGGTAATTGTTGTTAAGAAAAGAATTTTAGTGCCCTTTTCACGGTTTCACTTCCAGGATAGTAAATTATCGTTACAACACCTTTTTTGAATGCAAAAGAATTAAGAGAAAAAATACTGAAAGGGTTGACAGTTAACACGGAAGTATAAAATGCTAAATCTAGAACTCTTGTGAAGTTAGTGTTGTATTGTATATTGTAGTATTGTGTTTTTGATGAGAAGATGTAATCGTTTTTGTTTATAGGAAAAAATTTCTTTTCGACGGAGCTGGCGGGGTTCTGACACCTCTTCTATAAAACTCAAGGTTTTTAATGTTTGGTTTTAAATCAAGTAGTGTAATACGCTATAATTAAGATAATGTCATCGTAAAGGATATCGTCTCAAGTATTTATAAATAAATCTTGGCATAATAAGTAGTAAACGCGAACAAATTTCCATTTTAGATGAAGGTTTGATCATCTTTATTCTCTCCATCAAATGATTCCAATAATCAAAAAATCTGTCTTTTCTAAGTTTGACATAAATTTTCAGTTTATGCAAACACATTTTCTACATAGTTTAACTACTACAATCTTTTTAGTCATGTTTAGTGTCTTCCAAAAACTAGAGAGCGTGAGCGAGCATGCAGAAAAACTCTTCGTCGGGTCAATTTGGCCTTTAAAGCAGAACTGACTTGTACAACAACAAAATAACAAAGCACGTTCGCATGTTTACAGCTCGAACCTCAAAACAAAAACGTTTGGTTACATTTCTGCTCGAACGTTAGTTTTTGCTGATAAATTCCCAGCCAATTCAACCCCAAGGGGATCAAGTTTGCCCACACCTGTTTAGGTCCTCGTTTTCACTGGCTTTTATGGATTTTGACTTTCAAAACTATCCTTTTTCTTCTTTTTGTATTAGTAGACCCTAAGTTAGATGTGAACAAATTTGCCCTTCGGATTTGTGTAAGGATATAGCAGGTTCGAATATTTCACAACTTGAACGTCAAAACTAAATTGTTGGGTTAGTTTCGGCTAGAAAGTTTGTTTTTGCTGATAAATCTTGACCACCTCTACCATCGGTCCTTGTTTTTAATGTATTTTATTGATTCCAATTTTCAAAACTATCTTTTTTATTCTTCTTATCAGGAAACTGGACCCTCGATGCGGAATTGGCTCGTATAACAACAAAAAGTATTTGCGTATTTTACAACAAATAAAATTATTTGATTAAATTTCTGCTCAAACTTTGGCTTTTACATTTCTTTATCGATAGAGTTGCCTTTATTACAGCTAATTCGCCCCAAAGGGATCAAGATTGTCCGTTCCTGTCTCAGGTTCTCGTCTTTTATGGATTCTGATTGTCAAAACCATCTCTTCTTCTTGCACTAGGTTTGCAAATTTTACAACTCGAAAGTTGAAACTAAACTGTTTGGTTAATTTCCTCTCGAAAGTTAGTTTTTGTTGGTAAATTTGGTTTTATAGCAACCGATCCGACGCCAAGGGCAAGGTTATCCATGTCTTTTATGGATTGTGACTTTCAAAACTGCCTTTTTTTTTCTCTTCTTGTATTGATAGATTTCAAACTTTTTAGTTCCTATGCCTTAATCTTGGTATTACTGGAGGATCTACAATGCAGTTTCTCTCCCGGTTTACTACTTCAAATGTAAAATACTTTTTGAGATTTCCGCTTTATTTGCATGTCACTGCACAGCAAGCCACAGTATTTCTTCCTGCTTCCTCTAAGTAAGATGTCATAAATGTCTGAAACAATAGATAGTTGCTTTTATTCTTTATCCCTCCCCATTTAATCTAATGTAGTATAAGAAATAGGTTCACTAACTGAAGATGGAAAGGTGTGAACCACGACTGCAAATACTTAAATGCACGCCACACAACAATGTTGCAGTCCTTAAATGCAATTCAGCACAGGATGCAAAAATGACTAATTATGGTAATGCTAAAAAAAGATAAATAAGATATGAAGAATAAGAATGAAATTCGAGCGTTTCAGAAATAAACCAAGACAGAAAAATTAAACCTAAGTAAGTTAGTAGATTGCAAAACCAAAAGCGTAGCTTAATTGTGCTGCCTGAATTGTACTATGCATATTTCGAGATCTGCTATTGCTGGAAATGATGATGTCTAATTCATTCTTCTCTGGTCTGTTGATGTTTACCTCTGTCAGGATGTTCAAAAGTAATCTGAAGCAAGCATCATTCAAGCTTCTATAGATAGTATCTGGAATTGAAGTGTTTTCCTGGAACTATGAGTGATGAGAAAAACTTTAAAAAGTCTGAGAAACTCAGTAATCATGACTAGTAGAACTACATTAATTTCTAAATATAATTATAGAATGGACACTAATCATCTCCAATGAGAAGGCAACTGACCTACCGTGCATTATCCTTAAATATTATTGCAGTGATGCAAGGGATGTGTAGATGGTACCGGAACATTGATTTTTAGACATCTTCAGCAGCGTAACTAGAAATGATAGAAAGAGGAGCCAAACTAGAACATGACATAACTCAAAATTTTTTTTTGATATTTAGCTTCAAAAAGAGTTTTCATTTCATTTAATCAGCATTGCGAAGTATGCCAGGTGGAAAGATTTGACGTGCAAGGAGTCATTTTAAGAAAGTATGTAAGAAACAACTCATCGTTAGCCAAAGGTTTCTTTTCAGAGCCGAAAGTTATTTTTCTCAGAAGTTCGAAAATCTGTAGTTGAGAGTAAATGTTGACATTCTGAGTACGATATTGTTTGGCTTTACCATATTTGTTCAATAAACGTAATAATAACAAAATACTACTGAATGTGAATGGTTGAAGTTTTCAACCGAATTCTACTTATTCTGAATATTTTTATTTGGATATTTTAATTGGATTCCAAATATTATTCTTTGAGTTAAAAGGAGAAGAAGAAAGAAGAAACGAATGGTGTTTCCTGCACGGAACCTATTTTAAACAATTCAAATTTGAATTATTTATTTAACAAGGCTCTGACATAAAGTAACAAAAAGTGTCGCGCAATGTGTGAAGGGCACATTCTAAGGAATAAAAAATCTAAGCGGAATAAATGGTTTTCAGTTTTTACTGTTTTTTGCACAAATGGTAAATGAAACCACCCGCCTATGTTCCTATCCGCTCTTTATCAAATTCTGGTCCAAAGCCGTTCGTTAGTTGGGGGTGCAATTGAGTTTTTGAAAGATATCGAAATAGCATCAAGGGGTTTCGTTGTACTTCGGAATATGTCTACGGACCCATCGGAATGAGTCTTCTGTTTTTTTAAGATTTCGCCACTAGAGGTGTGGAAGATTCTACTGCAAAATTTGTTTTTGGATAACAGTAAAATATATGCAGATAGGATTTGAGGATTTGTAAATACAACATCGTACGCTTTTCCCATGCAAAACCTTTCCGGCGAAAAATAAAATATGATCGTTGATTTCGGTCGTTTTCAAAAAAATCGCAGAAAACACCAAACATACACTGATCACCACCAGGTTGGAGTATGTCTTAGGTAGAAGCTTTTCAAACAAGATAAGTGCAGATGTAATTTGATCCTATTTTGCATTTTATGTAATCCTTCATACAATGAACCGATCGACATGATAATTAGTCTTCAATAGGTCAAGCTATGATATTCAATCTAACCAGTTGTTCATTAATTCAATAGAGAAGCTTAGAGATGATGCAGCGAAGTGGAGCGGAGAGTACAGACAATCTTTCTTTTTTTGATCAACTTTGAACTTCATTTGACTGTTGTTACAAACGTAAACTTTCGGCAATTCTATGTATGATTGATACTAAAGAAAATCCACAGGCTGCGTCTTCCATTGATCCTTCTAAGAAACCTAAATATGAATACGTATGGGTCTGCACTACAAAAAATCCAAGTCGGGCTGCATGCTCCAAAAAACCCCGAAAGTAGCTCAAGGTCGAGCTTCTCCTTCCATTATTCTTTAGAGAAATAAAAGCGAATATCCCCATATCTGTGCGTCCTGAGGCAGTTGCCTAACAGAGTTAACGTCTAATGTGGGTCCTGGTGTTTATTCTGGCAAAAATCAAAAAATAATTAATTAATTCTTATGAACTAATAATCTAATGATTCACTTTACTCGCTCTAAAGTAACTTCAGCTTAGAAACATGTCAAAAAATGTAGTTCCAGATATATCCAGATTTTTGGAGAAAATACGTAAAATCCTATGTGCCATCTTGGAAGAAACGCCCTGTATAAGAGAGTTTTACTGAGAAAAATGAATTTTCACTTTAATAGAACTTAAGTACTTTATGTACTTATTCCATACATGGAACAAAAAAAAACAAATTCAACTCAGACGAATAGAGGAAGTCCTAAAGATCATGCTGCTAATGAATCAGTTTGGATTGAAAATAATTCAAGTGAAGAAATGGACTGTTATGTAAATTCCTATTTAAGAGAATTTGTTGATGGGTGACATCTACTTACAATTTCAATAAGAGAATCATCTCGAAAGTTTCTGCGAGAATTATATTGAAATATCTCTAAAATGAACATTTTCATTGCTCCCACTACAGAATAATTAGAAACTCATAAAAGGGATTTCGTTTACAAACTACGTCCTACATTACATTATTTTCATATAAGGACGCAAAAATTATTTTATCTACTAATTAGACACGCGATTATAAGTTCAACGTACTTATAGTACACTTAATTAACAATCTAAAGTCCACAATACTCAAGGTTAGATGAAAAAGTATTTTTAGTAAAGCGGTTTTTTCTATTCCTACTGATATGATTATGCTCAATTATGTAGTATCATATAATATTACAAAATGCTTAGTTTGAACTTGATGTAATATTTGCAAATAATAGAGGCCACTGTAATGGAACAATAAATGTTGATAGCGCGTGCATCATCATTCATCATCCATAAAGGAGGAGAAATCGAATACATTAGTATTTTTTGTGACGCCATTTAAATTGAAAGGCTGAACTTAACCTTGACATTGGGGTCTTTCGATTACCAGGGTGCAGCCTGATTCTTACACAAGACCAAGGTTATCTCCATTATTATTAAAATGACAATAAATTTAGCGTAAGCGTATTGATAATATTATGAATTATTACATTATACCACATAGTTATTGCAAGAAAAATTTAAAATCTCAAGTTTATTTTGCCACATGCCTGTTCGAAGAAACAAAGAACCTTTTCATATTGTTTCTTTTCAAGCTTTAAATTACAAATGATAATATGTATGGTAAAAAAACCGTGACGCATATAAGGATAATTCGAATTAGTTAAGAACGCCGGACGAAAACGTCACTTGTCTTTTTCGCGTGCGGAATTGATCTCGGTTCGCACAGGCTATCATCTTCCAGTGAACAAGACTAATAATAATTCCATTCAACCCGAAATTTACGTCATCTATTATGTTTTCAGTGTTGACGCTAATAAAGAGAATTAAGACTACACGATCATATGTTTGCGTTCATCCTTCCTGCAACCTGTGTAGGAAGTAAGGATAACATAAAGGGAAAAATTACGTCAATGGGACAAAAAATATTTGTTTACAAGAACTGTTTATGTTTTGCGTTCTTTCTTTATGTTTGTTCTTTTTCTTTAAAGTTGTATCTTAATGGAAAAAAAGAACATTTTTATTGTTGTCTTTATGTAAATAACTTTTTTAAAGACTTCAAAAAATATGTTTCCTTTTGTTTTTTCCCCAAACAATGCTTAGACAATAAGCGGCGTTTCCAGCAGCTTAAAAAATTACGATGGAAAATTCTTAGATTATTTATCTGAATGCCATTTATCAAAATCTTAATTTACAATTTGTTTTTGTATTAATATTATTAAAACAACAATATTATTGTCATTTCTGGAGAATTCTGTCTTTTGCGCAATTCTGCCGTTTTCTCCCACACAAAACATAATAATTAATAAGTCATATGATAAAGGCACCCAACCAAAACAACACAAACAAAAGATACCAGCAATTGTTTACTTTTTCCATTCTTGTACCTACACGTCATCAAAATGTCTCTTTTATTAAGAAAATAAAGATATCCTTTTTAACATCTTTTTAATCAAAGAAAATTTAATTCTTTCTTCTATAGTTGTATTCATAATGATCTAGTATTAAACAACTAATACATTCAGCTTTTAATTTGTTTATTACAGTTTTGCAACTGAAGTTTCTTGTTTTCTTTCAAAACTCCTATGTAGCCTGATCAATAAGTATTTTCTGGAAAAAATGTTGGCAATCTAAAGGAACATACATTTTGCAACCTACAAAATCTTTTTTTTTAGTAGATTTAGATTTTGGCGCATCCTAGATTCGAAACACCTCTAAAGTAAAATCTAGAAAATTAAATTTTCTGCAAATTAGGTCCAATCTATTTGATAATTAATATTCATGGCTTTATGGTTTACCCAAAGATACTAACGATGAACTAAATTTACAGCCCGTATAACTAGAATTTCTTCAATATTTTCAGGTAGCAGCAGATATGTATGAATTTAGTCCCCGAACCGTCGGTGATATTTTGGCGCCTGGAATAGACATGGTAAAAGGGCGCCTATTTGCTATATTACTATTTGTATAAATTCTGAAAGAGCCGACAAAAATAAATAAGTCAGATTTTATACTATGTCTGCAGTTTTAATATTTTTAACACAAACGGTTAATTGCAATTAACTAATATTAATAAAGTTACATTTAATACAAAATAAAAATTTTGCCAAAATGTTAAATCAAATCATCATAATTTAAAACCCATTAATCTTTCTTGTGGAGGCAATTTGTACAAAAAAATGAAAAAGAGATCGGTCAAATAAACTTTAAGGTTTGATAAACGACTAACTACTACCAAATGATGAAACATTTATTCATTTGTTTTCAAGAAATCCCGACGAAACAAAAATTTGTACTCTGAAACAATTAACAAAAACTTAAATCTTTTAGAAATGAATGTTGGAAAAAGTCGATAGTGTTCATGGTCACTCCTTAACTTTAGCACATCATCTTGGCATACTTGAAATTAAGTTTTTAATCATCTCTTGAGAGATTTGTTGCCATTGTTCCTGTAAGACTTCCAGTAATTGCTTTTGTTGTTTATGGGTGCTCTATTGGATTAATATCTGGATTGTTGGCCAGTCCATTACTAGCTTCAATATTTTCAGTTGTCAGTCATTCTCTTACGATATGAGCTGTCATTTGAGGGGGTACATTATGCTAAACAATCCAATTAGTACTTCTTTCTGAAATAAATAGTACTACATGCAGAAGTAGGATATTATCCAGAGAGCTTCCAGCTGTCAAAGAACCATTTCTTCTTGTCATCGCCTGGTCGTCTGGGCAATCGTTTAAAGTTTGCTCTCACACAATAACCGATCCATCATCAAAATGTAACGTTTTTGAATGGTTTCGTCCAAACATTCTCACACGCCCATCTCGGTGATGTAGTCAAAATTTTGATTTATCCCAAAAACTCTGCTCCGATTAACTAAATTCCAATCTGCCTGTTGAAGCCCAGATTTTCTGCGGACTGCTTTTCTTGATCTCATATAAGCTTCATAGAGTCTATTGCTTGTGGTTCGATCAAAGCAGTACAAACCAGACCGGTTGATTAAGTTACGAGCAGTATTTCTTCCTCTTACAAAGACACATAAGTCGGCCTTTCCAGATGAGAGTATTGGCTTCTTTGTACAATTCCTACTTCCAGATCCAAACCTTTCAACCAGAGGATGACTAACCTGGACTAACATTTATTATCTGCTACAAATGAAAGAATGCATTCGATTTTTTGTTATTTGACAAAAAGAATTGCAGAATTTAACCGGCTCCTTTATACCTGAAGCACTTGGATCAACTGCTTCATTGCTCCATGCCACTGCACAGCCATAGCAGTCCAGTAACTAAAACAAAAAAAACTTGATATTTTCTTCAGAAAAATTTTGAGGTTATGTTCTTCACAGTTAAAAATAAGAGGTTCCGAATTAATGGAAAACAGCTCAATTAAAAATAAAATCGAAATAATAATAAGGCGTAGTTTACCAACTGAAGTTTATATCACACTATAATTGAAAGTGACAGCGGTTTGCTAACAAATTGAATATCTCGGCTTTTGAGATGCAAGAATTGCTTGTCCAAATGAAAATGGCCAAATTGAAGTCTGAGTAAAACAAAATTGTTACAACCTTTTGAAATTCAGCAAAATAACGATATTCGACATGATTCTAAGGTCCTGTAATATTTTGTGATTTTTAAAGCTCAAAACTGTTTAGTCATGATCTTGAGGCAACGTTCTAACTAATTTCTGATTATTTGATATTTTTAAGTTTGTAAGGTGCTGAAGACATAAATGAAGAGCAAGAAGACGTATAGTTTTCTTTACAACATGGTGGGTAACGAAACAAGGTGAGGTTTTTGAGTCGATTGACCGACATCAAAAATGAGAATTTATTAATCGGTGCCACCTCTTGTGTTATCCTAAATAATTATTTATAAAATAGTAACTGATAAATTTGATTATTTGAAAAACAACTAAATATGGAAACTATTGAACGGTTCAACCAAGCACTAGGTGTACCGTCTTCAGAATGGAAATTAACCATTCGATTACCAGGTATAATAAATATAATTTTTTCAGTATATTTCTGTGCAAATATAAAGCATATTTTGCAATTGAATTCCTCGTACGTATTCAGTTTAAATTGTTACAAATTAAAGTTATACTATATCTATATGAATTAACGTTAACGTTAAATTTATGCACTAGTTTTTAAAATAACCTGATAGTATTTAAATATACATAGATCTAACACATTATAGCGAACCTTACGACAAACATTACTGCGTGTTCCTAATTTTTGTCTGCTCCAGTTTAGGTAAGTTAGTAATACACGTTAATTAATTTTTGAAACTAAAACGTACGTAGTTTGTAATATGAATAGTTCATACATTCATAGGTCAATACGTTATCATACTATACAATTTATTGCTAAACGATTTTAGTTTTGACGCAGTTTCTTTTAAAAAATTCCCTAGTTTTCTATTTCATGTATCATGGTTTATTCATAATATTATTTTGTAATACGTAAACAAACAAAGAGTTGGTAATTTTTATGATTGTTTCCCTTGTTTATAGAAACCATATATTTACATTCATAAATAATACTGTTGGAAAATTATATTAAAAAAACTTACGATTATATCAATAAATCTCAAGAGTATCAGTTTTTGACATTTCACAATATTTGTAATACTTCTAGCCTCTTCTTTGTTCTAAATATTTTATTTACTCTTTTATTTTCTTTTTTCCTTTGAATGAAGTTTGATAATTCTAAATCTACCAACATTTCAAATTTTTGTCTTGACGTGTGTTTTCTTTATTATCAGATAATTCCTCACTGGCCTTTTAAAGAAATGTGATCAAAGAATTCGATGATTGAGTCAAAGACTGAATTCAAGGCGGTTAATTTTTAGTCTGAGAATTAAGTTCGTGGCATTTCTCCCTTGTGCTTTCCAGTAACTACCAAAATAGTTCTTCTGCAGGCAGAAGATTTGAAGCAACTAGTAGCAAGGTTTTTCTTATCAAAATCAAGAATCCTGTAATAAACTGTAATACCAAACCAAAAGCGAATTATCAACCATACAGCATCTCGTCCCTCGATGATCACAACAAATGCAGGATGATTCGGAACCTACCTGTATCACTCAGATATTATACTATCAGTTATTTTTTTATCTATAACAGCCAATAAACACAATAAACATAGCATTTCATGATTAAACAAATTGACAATAGCTTGAGCAATGTTTGTCAGATTAAATTATTAGTTGCGTGTTTTGCATATTCTTTAGGGTACCTAATCTTTTTTTAGATTTTAGAAGGCAATCTTAAATGTTAAATCTCCTAAAACCTCTCTACGAAAGCGTTTGATTGCTTGTTTATAACAAATTTTGTTAATTCTTTCCACTTTGGGAAACTATTACAAATACTTGCTTCATCAGCATTTACTAGAGGGACAATTTGGATCTCAAAGCTTGTAGTCTTTAACTTTTCTAATATACAGAAACATAAAGATAGTAGCCAGACTCGTAACCAGACTCGTAGCCAGACTCGTAGCCAGAAAAATTTAATAGGGATGACTCGACCAAATTTGGCTGAGGTCTTTATGCAGTTGAATAATTCAGCGTAATCTGACCCCGCACTAGTTGATAATTTGGTGTAGAGAAGAGTGATCCGCCACAAATTGAAGGTAAGTACCTTTTAACAAACCCACCCACGCTCTGTCTTTTGTTGATTGTATTATTTTCTTGCCAGAAGTCCAATGATGATGCAGTTGAAAGACGGTCGGGGATCTTTCGGTTCCAGATTCAGCGCTCCAAATGTACTTAAAAAAATAGGAATATTAAAACAGGGCAAACAAACTGTTCTTTCAAGACAAGAGGAGACTGTAATCGTGGAGACGTCACAGATCTGTACGGATGAGTTTGTTCCATGGACTTATATGACTTATGTGCAATGGTAAAAGGTTATTTTGACGTCGTAGGGAAGGAAGACAATATACTGGGGTTACAACTTCTGGAAGTAAACAAACTTTTAGAAAGGTTCTGCCAAAATAAATATTAGAACAAACGTTCCCCTGATTTTATATACATCAACTATGATGACACTAATTTTTCTGAGTAATGACTCTCGGTAATCAAAACTAATTACTAAAAGCTATTGCAGAGATAATAGACATGTTCGTGGCCTCGCTAATGAGACTATGTTACATTGTATAAATCCAAAAATCTATATTCGACCCAAAGAAAAGAGGCCCACAAAGATATCTGACATAATTGCAGACACAGTGAGTGATTTAATTCTATTGTTTTTTGATTAAAATCGTTGCTGTATCGCACCTAAAGAGACTTCGTGGTAAAGAATTACTGTATTGACTCACTCAATAAAATTATGCCAGGATGAAAATATTTCGTTCAAATTTCTTTCAACAATTTCGAAATACCCTTCTCCAGTTGGAGAAAAGACCTGGCATGAAAAAACGCTGCCTATCAAAAAGTGGATTCTTTAGACTGTTTGCCAAAGCTCTAAAAGCCAATATCGTATTCCTAGATCAGATGCAAACATTTAATTTTATACCTCAATAAGCAACTAGATGTAAAGACAATAAACGATATACTCAATGGTAATGATCAAGAAACCAGTAGGCAAACAAAAAAAATGAATTTGAAGATAGTTGCCAGAAGGAGTGTGAAAATAGAATTAGAAAGGGAATCAAATAAAGAAGACAAGAGAAAAGAGATATTAGAAGGAAAGGATTTTTGGAAGACACCAGGCACGTTTAAACAAACATTGCAGTTTCCCACTTATTAGGTCAGCTTAAAAAATTTTTGATTTGCAATTTGGACAGATGACAAATTTTTCTTTCAAGATTTATTTCCTAGCATTGCATATTCGAAAATAAACGTCAAAAAAGCCTGCTATAGTTTGTTGGTATTAACTGTGCCAGCATAGTTAAAGTCTTGTGAACAAATTCATAACAAACAGAACTGTGAATCACGAAATTAACATCAGAAAATTCTGGTTGAAGACTAATTGAGTCACTTGTATAACCCAAAGGAAAACAAATCAGGCTTCTAGTTGCCAACCAGAAACTCGTAGGAGGTATTGTGGTTTGTTTAATAATGCTATTGCCCACTCTTCACCACAAAATTGCTCAAAATATTAGTAGAGTTGTTTTTTTTGCAATTTTACTGATCTTGTTATTGCTTGGCGCTGAATCTGACTTACTAAATTTTAAGTTTATTCTAACAATTGGGCTAAATTGTTATTTAGCCGCACTATTATAAATCACAAGATTGAGTTTATCAACTCGTTCTTCTTCGGCTTCTGGTTACTATGTGATAATTGTCCATGAAATTTTCCAGAAAACTTCATTGTAGTAAATGTGATTTATCACAAAACAAATTTATAATCTCTTAGTAATTTTCCTAAGGTTCAAAAAGCTGTACAGAGATGTGTTAGATAGTAAATTTTAAATAAAGAACTTAACTAATAGCAATATAATCTCGAAAATCAAAATGACAAACTTTTTAATTTCTATTAACATATGCAAGAAACGAGTATCATTAAGGGACTTTGAAAACAGGTACCTATAGTGTTTTTTTACAATTTTTTGTCCACAATATCATCATGCAAATGACGTTTGCTATACCTAATGCAATAACATTAAATTTAAAATGTTTTATTTAAAGAAAATTTACATATTTAAAGGTTAATCAAAAATGTTTTTCAAATTTTCCTTTCAAGGTTTTTCATAAAGTTAGACGTAAAATAACAAAACAGAACTAAAAGGTAAGCAAAAATCATAATAGTGTTACATCATACTTTTTAGTTGTGGTATGTAAAGAATAGAAAAAAAAGAAAAGAATTATTTGTGATGGAGTAAATACATCATCAACTGGCAAAAAAACCAATAAATAACTGGTAAAGGTGTGTTCCGATCACTGAACTATTCAATGCCACTTTTTTTTCACGGAACGGGGAGTCGTCCAGGCGCCAAGAGCTTGAACAAACTCGGCGTTAAGTTGGCGGTTTTGACGTCACCGCGATTCCATCCAAACTGAATAAATTATGTTAATTTACAATTACATTGATGGTTTCTCGTTAACAATATTATTGCTATATAATAATCACTAGATGGTTTTCTTTTTTCTCTATCATCTAGATAAACAAAGGCATGTTTTAACATTTTTAAATGTACGATAATACCGAGCATCACTACGTATCGTAGGACATTTAATAATAAATATTAAATATTTATATTAAGATACAATCACACTCAATATAGTATGTAAATATTTTATGTAAGATGTAGATGATTGCCAATGACATTCAGAAAAAAGCATAACAACCTTGACCTAAGCTTCTAAAAAAGTGGTACGTTTATGAACTTGACGTAAAATAGGTCACCATAACAGCTTATTAAAAAATTCTAACTATAAATATTTTCCGTTTTATTGCAGATTTGTTTTTAGTTGAGAGTAAAAGAGGCACAGTATTAGGAAATTTTGTAATAAAAAAGTATATATATACATGTGAGATAATATCGAAATAATTAAAAATATTCTTCAGTAAGTTTCGCTCTGAAAGGTTTTTAACATGATGGTGTTCCCAAACAAATTAAAATAAACATTGCAACCATAATCTTTGACATTAAACAACGAGAGATTAACAGTGAAGTGGAAATCTTCATTTTTCTCGGGTTAAACTGAAAAAGAGCTAGAAAAAAAAATACTAATTAATATTAAAGTTTATATAATTATAAGTTAGGTTAAATTTCTTAAAATAATTCTTTATAGTTTTTATAAAGCAACAATTTTGATAAATTAGATATTTGGAAATATTATTTGGATTGTACTACTCTAATATCTATCAATCCATTGCGAAAGTTTCTTTTACGAACTCGTTAAGCTCTGTTTTTTAGACAGTGTAGTAAAATTTATGAAATCCGTGTTATCTTTAAATTTTAATTAAAAGAAAGTTTATATTATGCTCAAGCTGATTAGTTTAAAAAATGTAATGTTTTTTTATAAATAATTTTGTGATATTTCGCAACATTTTAAAATAAGCTCTTAACGCTAATTTAGTAGATGTAACTATTTTTACTTAATGCTTGTCATCAGAAGTATCTACATAATCTTTATTTTTAGAGTAATTCTTTAGAAAATCAAAGTTTCTTAAACTTAAAATTTTGGATGACGTTTATTTTCTCATTTCCATACTTACTTTGCTGGTTTTATTTAGTCGTTTCTTACCTGAATGTTATATCTGCTAAGCATTCAGCACATTTGGATTCTTGGCACGCTATATAACATTTGAAAGTTTATTTTAAATATTATAGTTGTCATTGTTATTACTGCTATCTGTATGCTTTTCGTTCGTTCAATAACTTAATTTGTTCAGAGAGCAGGGTATGTATCTAGAGAATCAAGAATTATCTATCTAGACAAAAACTCAAAACAATCTTAGCCCATTAGGGTTTAATAAGATAGAGTACAGTTTACTAGCCTACAGAACCTATTTTTGGTTAGAGCGAGCTCTAGGTTCTTACAAAATTCTGGATCCCTTAAGTAGTTTTTTGTTCATTTTTTTTCCAATTCATTTCAAGTACAAAGTTTACTTTCAATAATTCCCTAGCTAAACTTATGAAACGACTGTGAAAGTGGGCCTAAATGGATACAAATTTCCAAATACTTGGGTTTAGATCTGCTACCACTGCTACTGCTACTATCGGGCCTCGAAAGTATAATTTAGAAGAAATTAAACCCTTTCGAGAGAGACGCTGCACAATAGTCTCAATGACTTCATCAGTTACTTTCTACTACTTTTCCTATCTTCAAAAGTTTTCGCTTCACGATCTCCTAATACTTTTCTATTTGTTTCGAATTAGTACAGTTGGGACGGATGAACTCTTTCGAGGCCAAATCCAAGTTGTTGTCATCCATTACGTTTTTAATTGTACGTGTCCATGATGCAGTGAGCTAAGGCTTAAGCCTGTCGAAAGAGTTTTGCGACCACACGTACAGATCCTTTGCCAAGCAATCTGATAACTTCGTGACTTGTTTCTACCGTTTCGCCATCGAAGAAAAGATTCTAGACCAAGAAGGTCTGGTGTCTGCTGTTTTTGTCCAGTCTTCCGCAACGGTTCCATCTTGACATTATAGGCTTGAAGAATTGCTTCTTAACTTTCTGAATCAGGAAGCAATTCAGCTTCTTGGCCACGTCTCGGACAGAGATGTTTAGGGTGGAGTGTACCTTTTCAGTTATCGAAATAAGAGTTTCTCAGTGCTCGAACTTTCCTTGGGCTTCAGAATAACACCCATAACGCCTAACCCTTTGGCGACGCCTGTACGAGAAACCCGGGCTCTCTATAAGCTTATCATGACGAGCTTATTGCTATTAGTCCAGTCAACGAGCTGGGAAAATAAAAAAGAAAAACACTCAGCACGAATTTAAACTCTGTTTTGCAATGAGTTCTATATGACCCCAAGGTCATTCATGACTACTGAGATCTTCTCTCGCGCCCCCCTTCTACCCCAAATTACGAAATCAACCCTTTTAACCACTCCCTTTATGGAGATTTTTTTTTATTTGTGAAAATGTGTGAATTTTAGCTCAAAAATGGTTTCTAGGAAGCTTTTGGATCGCTGATTACGAATCCGGCATTAGTTTTTCGGAAAAGTAAACCTGGCCGTGGTCTAATTTCTGAAAAAGTTTTTCTTGTTCGTGAAAATTTTGAATTTTAACTCGAACGTGCGTCCTAGGGGGTCTTTGATCACGAATCCGATTTTAGTTTTCCTGAAAAACCACCCTGGCCGTGGAAAATCGGAAAATTTTGTCCAATTTCGGAAAAAAATTTTGGAATTTCAGCTCGAAAATGGGTTCTAGATAGTTTTTTTGGGTTGCTGATCATGAATCCGGCATTAATTTCCCGGAAAAGTGAACCTGGCCGTGTAAAAACGGAAAATTTGGTCTAATTTCTGGAAAAAATTTTCTTGTTCGTGAAAATTTTGAATTTTAACTCGAAAATGGGTCCTAGAAGGTTTTTTGGTCGCTGATCACAAATCCGATTTAAGTTTTCCGGAAAAACCACCCTGGCCGTGGAAAATCGGAAAATCTTGCCCAATTTCAGAAAAAAATTTGGAATTTCAGCTCGAAAATGGGTTCTAGATAATTTTTTGGGTCGCTGATTATGAATCCGATGTTAGTTTTCCGGAAAGACCAACCTGGTTGTGGAAAATTGGAAAAAACAATGTTCACTACGAAAATAGTTTGTTCGAGTTAGTACGAAAATCGTTTGCTTCGGATCAGTACAAAAATAAGGGCCCGAAAAACCCAAGCAATCCAATAAGCTTGACAGGTTCGAAAGCCCGACGGGTCTAACCAGCCCAATTGACCTGAACTTTAGGCTGGGCCGTGTGAAGGCCCAGCCAATAAACCCGACCCATGCAAAGCTCCAGTCACAGCTTTACAATCCTTCTGGAGGATGGAACACTTTTACATATTTCAGAATCGGAGACGAACTCCATGACCTTCGAGTTCATAATCGGATGCTTAACTTTAGATTATATTGAGCATTAAAACCGACATTGCATCTCTTATAGTTTCCGAGACCCTAACGATGAACCTCGAACAACTCTGTGGATTGAATCCAATATCAGATGTCACGGTACAAAACTGGTCAAGAGTGCCGTAGAAAATGCCCTTTATAATATTTTACATTTAGGAAAGGAATAAGCTATTGTGGTTATAAAACGCTCCAAGTGTAAACATAGTTGAAATAATTTTTAAATTAATAAAAGATGAAAACATCTGGGAATGCAAAGCATAACCACAACGAACTCCGTTTTGTTACTTTTTTCAAACTTCGGCGGCCATTTTGACCATGTTCCCGAGGGGATACAAAAAACTAAAAGTATACGTTTCTCTTATTTTTTGATGTAGAATACGATTCTAAAGTAAAAAAAAATTTTGACCATGTTCCCGAAGAGTTATCAAAAAACGAAGACACCACGTGGGTTTTAGTTTTTGATGTATAATTCAAATCTGAAGTCAAAATTTCAAAATTTGACAAAAAAAATGCGGACAGACAAGACAGACAGACAGACAGACTTCGCAAATTCAGTAACGACTCCTTCGGAGTTTGTTGAAAATTGAATCCTAATCACAAACTTGACAGCTACAACCTTTATTTATTTATTCATTGGAATTTTAGCTTATTTATTAAACAATATGTGCAACAATGGATGTTCGTTACCAATAGAGATTTTGGCATCCGAGAATTTCTATTTATGTAGTACTGTATGGTCCACCAGGCTCCGACAAAATTTTTTTACTTGAATTTTAAATGAACAGAACTAGTGTTTAAAAACTGCTTGATTAGAGCAAAAGTCCATGTTACATTCGCAGTCTTTTCCGATTTCTACCTCTTCATCCAAAAAGAAAATGTAGCTTGTCAAAATGAAACAGTGAAACGTGAACTTTTTAAAGTATTTTGTTGAGTATTAAGTCTCATCATAATTTTCAAAATTTAATATTTATGGTAACTTTAAGAAATATTAAGCATTGAGTAATAATATGCAACACACCTAGCTACATAGCTAAGGTAGTTTTCTAAAATCTTAATCTTACGCAGCCCTTCTAAGAACGATGCGTATTCCCTTCCTTCACAATACCTAAATTAGTAATTAGAATTAGCACTTGTAATTATACTTGGAATATCTTTGAAAACTTGCATTCACATTGTTAAAATTAAATCAGCAATTAGTCAATATTTAACTGCGCCCTCTATGAGCCATTTATAAGAAGCAGCCGCAGTTTTCTTATGTAACGACAAGAAATTCGAGAAAAATATAACACGCATGTAACTCTTATAACGTCAAAATTAAAAAAATTAAAATACTCGAAAATCACTTTTTCTAAACACTTGAGAGTTTCCGGCTTTTAGAGGTTATGAATGACTGAACGAGCGACTCGTGCGACATCGCGCCGCAACTTCAAATTGACTTTTAGAAGACCCTGGATTAAATTAACCTTCTCCTATCCGAATTCATCAATAACATTGTGCTCTGGATCAGGTCTTTCTTCATCTTTAAATGTATAATAGAGCCTTCTCATAGATGTATTGCCTTAGTTAAGAGAAGTTATATTTAATAATCTTTTCTGACTTTTTTCATGTGGCCAAATAAGTATTAGTAGTTTTTAACTTTCCTTTTATTACAAATTACTTATCTAGAAATCAAGTTTGAGAGCATTTCAATTATTTACAAGAAGTAAAATCTGTTTCAGAGTTCTACTCAGTTAACGCAGACTCATTTTCTTAATCTACAAAGACTGTAATTCATCTTGCAATAGATTATTGTCTTATTTACTTTGGATCAACTGTATCGTGATTCATAAAGCTGAGAAACGCATGTCATACATTAAGTTATGCTTTTCTTGCAGCTTTTCCATTCTTGAGGAAGATTAGCTATAATTGTCTGAATTCCTTCAATAAACGTGAATCCTGAATTCCTTTATTTTATGATGAGATATTTTTTATTCTCATGAATGTCTTTGGACCTGCTCCCAATGAAAGCAGCGTAGAATTCAATCGCACTATTAACACCATAACATTACTACAGCGTATCTTAGAAATGCTATTGTCTCCAAGCTTGGGTTTCTAATTTCAATGAAAACTATCAATGATCAGTATTGAGAAATATCCTAAAGCACTTCAATTTTGGTATCGAGAGGGATACGATACAATATGATAAATTCACCGTATCGAAGAACGAGTTCCAAAGGGTTAAATATAACTTCTTTTGGCCACCTCAAAAACTATCTAAACAGTTTAGATAATTCTTGGATATTTCGCCCTATCGGGACCCAATAAGCAGCATGTCTAGTTGAGTTGAGTGAGGACGAGTTTTTCGAGAGGTATGGAATTGTCGGCGTCGTTTGGGATACTCATTCCTATAGTGCTCTTACGTACAGTTGCTACAAAACAGATTCCTGCCAATTTCAATTGCGGTGCCACCAAATCTAGACAAGAAAATTTATAACCAAGGAACTAAAAGAGCTATGAGCCATTTAAGATACTCTGGGACTTTTCATTAACATTTTAGTGTGGCTTTTGTTAATAGTTAAGGGATTTGGGATAAATCGTGAAGTTAATATACTTCAGAGAATTGTATTTTAAACGTCAAGTTCTTTAATTTTTCCATTTTGTTTTTTTGACTTAGGACGGCTAATCTAAGGGGTGATGTCTGGCTTATCAAAGAAGCAGCGTTTTGATTGAGTTTGAGGAAGGAATCCAAGAGGGATCTCGCGGAAAATAAGGTCAGCAATTGTTTAAAGTTTGCTGATAAAGGTGGCTCTGCGTTGACTTATTGATTATGTCTTTCAGTTACAATAACAGTAACAACAAAAACAGAAACGTGCATCATCGGGGATCGCTGGTATTAACATTGTCAATAAAGTCGTCGGTAAAAAATCCAATTCGACCAGAAAGGGAATATCTTAGGTTAAGTGGAACCCCTATTGTATTGGGGCCTGAAACTCACGTGGAGGAATTTCATTAATCACTTAGGTATGTTCTTAGTGTTAGTACTTAGTGTTGAAGAACGTTTTAATGTTTTGTAAATCTATTTATTCAACAACTACATGACGAGAAACATTAAATTACATATTACACTTAAGCATTTCTAAATCACAACTATGAAGGAGAAGTAGACGAAGATAAATTAATCTATGAAGTCATATAAGAAAAGCAGGGAAGAAAATATAGATAGCAGAAATTACGAAAACTATCAAAATTACTTATTACAGCCGAGTGCAGGAGATGTAGAATTTTCCTCGAAAAGTATGACACCCTATTTCGAAGAAAAACATACAAACTAAATTTATAAGGAAATCTAATTTCGGACTATAATGATTGTTACTTTTACTATAACAGTTGGATTAGATAATTGAGTTGACGAAAGACACCAGCACAGATTTAACCTAGCCTATCTCACACTATTTTAAATCAACAACGATCATGAGCACATATTCACTGAAGAGATTATTGAAGCTTCTATTTTCGTATTTTTGATATGGCAATTTAAAAAGTCGGTGGTCTGTCATGCTATCACCCAACACATTGTTAGTACGTGATCAAAAAGGCAAGTAGTACATACTACGTCATAATCGTAATAAAGTTATCATCTCCTAACACAGTCGGCAAATAAATAAAGATCTTAACAACTTTTAATATGTATACCTAGTTATTCACAAAAATAACAATGAAATACACAATAGAGAAAAATTCTGTAACCACACCTAATAACTTGTTAAAGCAAGAAATATTGCAAAACCCAACAGAAAGAATTCAAAGGTTAACTCCCTTTAGGATTCTCTTTTAGACTACATAAACGTCAGAGTTTTATACCTGCATTGTTAATTTGTTACTAGTTCGAAATACCCTCTAAAAAGGTCTCTAACCCCATCTTGCAGCAGCTGGCTAGCAGGTAACGGTACCTGCACCCTAAAAAGAAAATCAGATTTTGCCAGATCCCCATAGAACTTTGAATATTCTCTAGATTGCGCTTTCATTGCATCGCTATTAAAGAGAAAGTTCTGCTGTTATTGTTACTATTTAATAACTAAAAACGAAAGAGGATTTCGGAGAAACCATAAAAGTAAACTTGGAGTATCGAATTTTTTAGAAAAGTGAAATGTAGGTAGGTTTTGGTTTATTTTAACATCTATGGATTTTCTTCTATAAAAATGACAAAAAGATCTTTGTTATAACATAGAGATGAGGTCGTTAGCCCATAAAGTGAATCTAAAAAAAATGCAGAATGCAAGCTGTTAGTATAAAAAACGTACCTTGAAGGTAGATGATTAAAATAGCTTCTAAAAAGCAGCAGTTTTTTGCTTTAGTTTTGTAGTTAATAAAATTAATATCGAAGATTTTTTTAATTAAAAATTAAAAATATTTGCGAAATGTTAACGATAAAAAGTTACAACGCATATACCCAGATGTAACAAACATCAGAAAAAACCTTGCAAAGAAAGTTAAACTGTTTAGAAAACTTTCAGTACAAAAAATCTTGAAACCGATAACCAAAAATTGGACCAAAAAAATGTTGGTAGATACCAACACCAAAGGATGATGTAGCAAAATACAACCGATGCATCACTTATGTATATTTAGAGAAATTTTAATTGCTTTTGTTGGAATTTTAAGGGAAAATCCCTAAGCTATTTTCACAATAATTAAGAATGATTAATCGAGTGCCACAAGAGAAAACGACACCTCTTATTTACAAGTCAACGAACTTTATAAAGTGTGCTATATATCTCTAGGCTAATAGGTCAAGTTATTTAAAAAGAACATAATCATTCGACCTTCTCAATATTGATTTTAAGTGCGATAGGAATATATCGGTCACTGACTTTAGAAACTTTCGAAATTGTTTAGTACTGGAATTTTTAGTTTTTTTAATTACTCCACACAAAAACAAAATTACAAAACTTTCAAGGCAAATGAAGACCTTCTTCTTTCTTTTTCTTTTGAAAATCCTTTTCAAAATATAAATGAGTGCATTATAAAGAAAGAACAAAAAAGAAAACAAAAACATCTCACGTCGGATTGAATAATAATACAAATAGGGCTGTTAGAGTCACCAAGAAGTGTTTGACAATACCTTCGCGGTTAAAGGACGACAAACAGTTATTGTTCGTTTCATCGGCGGCGCCCTTTTAAAGCTATTTAGGGGCTGTTTTATGATAGTTTCTGAAGCACCGTACACACACAGTGAGAAGAAGTTCACTAACCTCCCCAGACGGGGGATTATCGTGAAGCAAATAAAAATAAGGGGATAACAACTTAAAAGCCAACCTTCTAGAAAGTCAACGCCCTTTACTATTTATTGTAGTTGCTATGGTCAGTGCTATATCTAAATGAGTATTATTTATCTAGAAAGTATCGACTATTGAGACAGTTTTCTTAGAAAAAAGAATTCTTGTCGGTGTATTAACACATTCTTTTTGTTACGTTCACGTTTGAAAGTGCTTTCTTTAGAAGATCAACCGAAATTTACCCAACGAGCAGATTACAGTAGTTCAGACTTTGTAAAAGTTAAATCTTAGGTTTAAAAAACGATTCTAGGCTTTACAAGATAATTTCTTCAGATAAGATTTTCTTTTTCCAAAAGTTTGTTGAACTATAAAGTGTGATATTTTTACAAAAGCTGCTTGCTAATAATACTTTTTACCTACATACAATTTAACAGGGTACAGTTTTCTGCTGGTTCTTATTTACACAATTTTGTTTGCTAAAAAGAGAACGTGTAAACGCCCCTAAGGTCTTCTGTGTTCCTTAGGGTAAGATAAGTTAGCCTCTGGACTTCTAAGGTATCCTACCTCCAAACGGGCAAATGATGATTCTTCTTCTTTTTCAGCAAAATGAATTTTTAAATAAAGTAAATACACGGCAATGGAAGAGAACGTGCTCTACAGTCTCCTTTTCAGCCCTAATCTTCACGTGTGTTTGTTTGGACAACAACCCACAATCTCAAACTATGGTAAACTTTTGTAGCTTTGTATGGGACATTAATTTTATGTAGAATAGCTGGTTGTCCTAAACGAAAGAAGAGAATTCCATCTTAGCGACATCCACAACTTTCCTTTTTTAGAAAAAAAGGAACTAAATTCAGAAGTGTGTTGGTTCAAACCTATATCATCATCAATGTGCCAGATTCTATCATGCCCTATATATTTTCACAGGACAAAAAAGCTATGAACCACACTTTTTCTGTAAAGACTAGCAAATTAACATGAAGAACCAGCAATATCCTCTTCAATGCAAACATTGACATTCTTTCCAATCTAAACATAATAGATTCATTGAGGCCACAACTTCTGCTCTGGATACTTTCTATCTTTGACTGTCCTCAATGTAATTGGCAAAGTTTTTAAAAAAATCTGCTTTAATATATTCACCAAATTTCTTGAAAACCACACTGTTCTACAAGGCCACACTAGTTTGATTCTCATTCTAACAGATTTCAAACAGTGGCTCACGGCTACTTTTCTGGATATTGTGTGGACATTTGACAAAGTTTGTTACAAAGAGATCATAAATTTCTTTCTGCCTGCAAGTACATCAGGTTCTGTTCAGAGTCATTCCCTAAGGGTTGTATTCACTCTTCCTCCCGTTTCATATCTTCTTGCCGCACCATCCCTTGTCTCTTTAGCCTAGCAGTTCTTTTAGCTACCGATGATGGAAATTTATTCTGTCAATAGAATTGTGTTTTCCAAAGACCAGGGTTCAATGTGGGAAATAAGATGAATCCCCTCAGTGCCATTTCCACAGTTCGTCTTGTCCAATTTACCAAAAACAGAGCTCCAAAAATAGAAAATAAAATAAAATCCCCAGATGGTACTATTCCACCACATTAATAATGCGAGACTGAAAAGTCTGACCCCAAAAACATCTATCTGAAACTTTTAAATTCGCGCTTCAAGCTTTGTTTCTCAAACTCAAAAGATATCATCACATGCTCTATTCATAACCGACGTTCGTAGAGGGGTATCAACTTTCCATTGGCATTTACATTTTTCTGGTTTGACATTTCTCGCAGTTTGAATCTACCAGTTAGTCTTTTCCAACAATTGAAGCTCAATTTAATTCGCAGAAGGCATAAAAATAATTTTCTGTCCTTTTAGTCAACTTTATAAACAGCCGACGTTCTCAGAGGTGTATCAGCCCCCTGTTTCTTTTTATACTTTTCTGGTTTGACATTTTCTGGTCTTCGAACCCAGAAGTCTTTATTCTGTCAACTGAATTGTGTCGCCCAAAGACCAAACGTTAGAGGTAGAAAATAAAACCAGTGGTATTCCATTACATTAATAAAACTGGATTGAAGAGTTGATTATAGAAACGTGTGCTTGAGTCTTTTTGGTTCGTACTTCAAGCTACTTACTAACAGTCGAAGTCGGTAGTCCCCATTTCGTTCATTTGAATCATAGATAACTTTTCGTTCTTATAGTCAGCATCCTATCCACAGTTGCCATTTTGCAGGAGTGTGCCAACTCTTCGTTTCCTTTTATATTTCTCAGGTTTGACATTTTGCGCCCCTCAAACCTAACAGCTCGTCTTTTGAAATTTACCAAAGACAAAGCCTTTTTATGTCCAGTAGACGATGGTGTCATTTTCATTCCATCATTGAGATGGCGAGAGATACCGACCAAAAGTCTGCAAATCATAACATGTTTTGCTATTAGGTCTATCTTATCGAACAACTAATAAAAACAACAACTTGCAGAAATGAATTTTATTGAAAAATTTTAAAATAACTGAAACTAAATTATAAACTATGACGAGTTTACATTTCCAAAGAAGGATCCCTAAAATAAGAAAAACTTGTGGCAAAATAACTTTAATATTTTGTGGCAAAACCTATAGCACGAATGACTGCTAGACAGCGTCTAGACAGACTCAAGAAATGCGTTGACTGTCGAGCGAAGGATCTTCTTACACTCTTCATCAAGGTGATCAAACTTTTACTTTTTCTCTTTCGTCTACTAGACGCCTGTCCATATTCCACAATGACTTAATGATGCTTAGGTCGGGCGATTGACTTGATTACTCCATAAGTGTCGAAACCACATATCAGTTGCGCAGAGCATCGGGTCGTTATCTTGCTGAAATAGGACGTCACGACCAAAGAAATGTTTTGAATGAAGGCAACCTATCCTTTTTGCTGAGAAAATACCTTACACCATGAGTGAATCACTTTCATACTATTTTGAATGAAGACGTTTGTCTGTGTAAAGTTGACGAATCTGTTTTATACCATCACTCCCATGAAGCGTAAACATCAGAGTATCCTGTTTAGATGAATATTATACCACTTCGCTTGCTTCTTCCGGGTTCTGGCAGAAAAGAGTGACTTCTTCACGGGTCGCCGTTCATTCAGTCTCTCAGCCTGAAAACGCCGGCGTATGGTTCGTATATGAGAACCAGCTTGACCAGGAGTCAATATCTCCCTGGTCATGTCCGGCGTCGTAGAACGTGGATCGTGTGCGAGAAACATTCTTAATATAGTAACAACCTCCCTGCACCTTCTAACGTTCGAAAAATTTTGTTACCATTGACTTAGAGATGCCAAACTGCTACTTGCTGTCGTTTATCTACATAGATCTCGAATCCAAAGGTGATATATTTGTGACCGCTACTGTATGCGGATAACACCTTTCCTACCACTTGATTACTAAGTCGTTTCCCTTTATCTTTGGAACCAATATGAATATACAGTGCTACTCATAAATAAGGATAGAGCATCGGTCAATAAAAACATCTAAGTGAAACGTCTGATTCCTCTCTATAATATGTAGTAGTACTGTCCTGTACTCATCAATCCTGATTCGAGGCACCACATTCACTTGAATAGATCTTTGGTGTATCATTTCCAAAAGAAAAAGTAGAGAATTTAATGTTCAACAATTAATTTTTGACTAATTGCCACAGGTAACCTCTGACAACAACAGGATGACCAGCCTGAACCTACATATGAACACGAGCATATTGAATAAATTTTTAGTTTATAAATGTCGTATTAATCCCTACTCGACTGTTATGATTTTTCGGTGAGATCATCCTGAAGATGTAATACGTCAATTGACTAACAAAGTTATTATAGTGAACTCTTAAACAATTCTGGAAAGGATAAACAATTGTCATGCATTCAATAAATTAAATTCCTTAAAAAAACAATTTGATGACTTCATAATGAAAATTCTCTTAGAAAAGACGTAATATAACCGAAGTTAATTAAAATTTGAATTTCCGATGACAGAATTATAATTGATGTACTTAAATTTTACATATCAATACAAAAGGTAAGTTACTAATTTCTCAATGGTTACATGAAACTCGTTAAGTTGCGTCTCTTACATTGGAAGCATGTCATTAATATACATGAACTATTTATAGTTCCAGAAGTAAATAACAATAATAATAAAATACATCTTAGATTAATCTAAAAACAGATGTTTTAATCAGAACAAGGTCCTGCCTGATAAATTAGAGAAGAATTTTTATTATTAAGTCCTAATACAAACATAATCATAATATTTCCTATTATTGTAGTAGCAAGGTCTTGATCATCAACAATAATTGTGTAGACGAGTGACAGACACTTGTGTTTGAATAATAAAACAAACAGACCTGCACCTGTTACGGAACGAATGCTTTGGAAAATTTTAGAACGACAATTAACAAAAGTTAATGCAGTGTTAGTAATAACAACAGTCAAGGTCTATTACAACAAAAGAAAACAGAACGAAAGATTCATCTAACCAACTATACTGATTCGGAAAAAATCTTTAGAAAATACAAAACTGTTTTTGTTTATATTTATACATATAGCACTAGATGAAAGGAAAATGGACATTTGTTATCATTAAAATATACATAAAACTTGAAACTAACAATCTTCAAATATCAACCTTTTACAGTTGCAGTTTAATTTATTTTTCTTGAATCTCCTGAAGGGAATCAAAGAATACCCATGCAGTTGTCTTCAAACCACATCAAGCCTATCTTAAATAAAAATTCTAAAACCGACATTTTATGGACCACCGAACTGTACAAAACTATCAAACACACCACGGCAAACATAAAAATATGTATTTTCACAGATTCTGGACTTGTCATCACTAGTATATATTAGTTGAATTTGGACAATTAAGATGGGCTCTCTTCAGATTGAACTTAAAGTGAATTGTTTCAATCCCATCTAAACAATGACTGACCAAAGCTGAGAAGAGCAAAAATGGTATGCAGTTTAAAATTTTTTGGGTGAAGTCTGTCCATGAATTGATCAAAATTCGCGTATTCTCATCTTAAGAGTTGATCTTGTTTAAACATGAGTACCTACCCTGATGTACCCCATTCACAATAAAACGTTTAGAAAATTAGTTTATGCCTTAGTGAGTATAAATATGGAATGCACCTTTGTAATCAAGTTTGATTTGATTGTAATTTACCAACGATGGAACTTTGAGATTATCAACAACTTTCATTATACCGTGTATAAACTGCTTTTTATACATTGTTTTGCAAATTATGCAATAAGTGATAAACTGCATAAATATAAGAAAGCGGAGACTGTTGTTTATATTTGGTAGAGATTCAAGTCATATTTTTCTTTAGATTGAACTGTACATATAGAAAATTATGATTACAGAATTGCAGCTTTTCTGAGATTTATTTCATTTAATTTTTTTGATTACTTCTAAACATACCAGGCTTTACTTATCCTTCAAAGGACGATATACCGTATAACACCTTGACGTCCAGATTGCGGCAATAGACGTTCATGTTTTGGCTGACGGACGTCCATAGAACGTCAGAACTCTTACATGCACTATTGGACGTTAACTAGATGTCTTACCCTTAAAAGTGTAAGAAGCGATCAAAATAACTGTGACAGTGACAGCATTTTAGTTTTATTCATCTATGTTACTTAATGACTGTCTTTTCCTAGGATGTTAGTTTTCTTACAACGTAATGCACACAATGTGCAAGGAAATTTACATGTCTTTCAGTGCATCAACGGAGACATCACATCAGATGCCTTTGAATATATCCTGAAAATTAGTATGTAATCCGTCCTGAACGGTATCCTTTCTCTTCAGGCTTCGGTTCAGGTTAAAATTGCAGATCTGGGAATTAGAAGAGCTGTTGACTTCACAATTCAGACTGTCCTGGGTTCATTTCACTGTTTGTTTCTCGTAATTTCTCACTTTGCTTATCCAGACTGATTACAGTTTGATATCACTGTCTAGGAAGGACTCAATCAATGGTTGACCAATTCAACAATCTTAGGAGTTGTCAGTGCTAACATGGCGGTACAGTTGCATGAAATACTCCTCTCATCGAGCCGATACGAAATCGACTTTTGGAAGATGGAGCCGAACCTTTTAAATGCCCTTTCTTCGTCGCTGTTGGATCTCCATCTCCAAAATGATGATTTCCGTATATAGCTGTGGGTCTTTGCTTGCGAGCAATGGTTTGCAAAAGACTGTTGCCACTGACCTCGACGGACTCTTACGCAGGTGCGATGCAGTTCGTTTTCGTCGACACTCAGCTATCAAGAACAACCTCAGTTGGTTTCTTTAATTTGGGTAACTTCTTCCCGATTCCAGACTCGAACTCACATTGCGTTGCTCCAGTGGGACTTCGCTCTGTTTATGTCGTTTACACTATGCAGGTTTCTTCATCGTTATACCACATGGGCTGGTGCAGCCTATCCCGTCAGTTTTGGAACTTGAGAAGATGGGAAACGTTCTGATGGGTTAGTGCTGCCCTGCAAAGCAAACAGATCATAACTGTGAAAATAATAATTTTGAGATCTTCAGTGAAACACGTTTGGATTTTTCTACATCTACGAGTATAGCAGATAGGGCATTTTAAGAATTAGTCAGTATTATTTATTTTCAAAATTAGGACTTTCTTGCTTGGCATACAAACAGATTTAAGGGCAAAGAATCTAACGGTACCTTAAACTCAGTTTTGTTTATTTTTCAAGTTAGGGCCTTTTTGCTTTGCAGAGCAGTTAGATAAGGGACAAGTTTTTGCGTCAATACATTGTTTGCTTCAAACGTCAAAGTCCGTTGGTACAGCAGCTAGAAAGAGAAAAGAGATTAAGGCTCAAAAGTGTCATGGCGCATAGTAAACTTCCTATTCGTTCCGATCGCCATCGAAACCGCTGGTCCTTGGGCAAACGCAGGGCTAAGTTTTATTAGAGGAAGTAGACAGGGTCGATTTTCTTTAATTCAAAGAATTAGTGCAGCACTACAGCGGGGAAACACGGCATCGATGTTGGACACTGTGCCTGCTAGAAGATGCGTTTTGTTTGTAAAATGAAAAAAAAAGAGTAAAGTGGACTACTTACTGAGAGGTGAGCAGCTTCTTGAATAACTTAACTGAATGAGATAGGTAGAGTTTAACTATCAATTATCACTTGCATCATTTTAGCAGTTTTCTACTGTGTAGATTTTTATTAAGTAGTAAGTAGTAATTCATAAGTGCCTAGATTCTAAGCATGATCTATTTTAATAATCTAAAATCTAATGGTGTTGTAGATGTCAACGATTTTCTTGCAAAATATTCGCAAACCATAACTTGAATTAGATAGAAACAGAAAGTTAAAAACATTTCATTCAGTTTTGTAGAATAATTCGAATTATCTAAAAGTGTTGGACATTTTGTTAGTTTTCTAAGAATAGCTCAGCCAAGAGAAGATGTCTAATAAGCAGTGCATGTATCCAATAAAGTGATTTTTTACCTGAAACTTTCAAATTTCAGTAGCGTCACTGTCCATTTCAATTATTTTTATGATGTTGTCGGTTGCTTTAGACCTCATAATATCAAAGGTCCCAAAATATTTTTGTAACGGTTTATAGAAGGATCCCTTATTTTCTATGTTCGTAAATGATTTCGTGGTAACCTACCGTAATGAATATCATGTACAAACAATTTTCTTTTGTTCTTATTTATTATCAAGAATTAATAAACTAAAGTTTAATGGCACATGATCAAAGAAAAGAAAGTGGACAAGAATATTCTATATTCGACTAACTTTTAGGATTAGAAATTTTCTTTCGAGTTTAGTAAATACCCTAAACTTTATCCCCCTTGTAAAAATTCCTTTTAAAAGTGCAGATGATAGTGTACCTACAACAGTAAAATTATTTATGGTCTATGTTTTGAAATATTGCAAATAAAAGTTCAATGAACCAGGATAGATGAGTTTATAACTGCTGCTACAACATTGTACATTTACATAACCGAAAGTAATTAAGTTAAAGTTTACAAACACCATGTCTTGAGTGATGTGCACTACATTTTAATAATTTTAAAGACCAGTGGCTATATGAATTACACATTACTAGCCATTTTACGGTACTTAAGCTTATCTGGTAATTGCATCACGAGCAAACGAAAGAATTACAGCACCTAATTGTCTTTCTTAATCGTTCATGAAAATACGAAAAGGTTTAATTTCTAGATTATCATATTTTCACCATTTCGTATGTAAATTGGTGCGTAATAAAACTGCTTTAATTTCACGGTAATAAAATGCAAATGTCATATAGTAAATGCAGCAGTTAAGTCTTTCAGTAGAATCTGAAATGCAAAAATAACTACAGTTTACTTACAATTAGTGTACGCTTGTTCTTCGTAAAATAGAAATCACTTAGTTATCATCAGATCATTTTTTTATTTCAAAATAATTTATTTGTTCTTGAGGATGTACAATCGTAATTGTAAATCTGATTATTTTAATCTTCTCTTTTTATCGCTTGTTAAACATATTAATTAGTATGAGTTCCTCTTCCCTCAGACCAATAAAAATAGTATCTCAACCTTTAGTCCACTGTTGAATAATATCTTCAAAGTTCAGATACTTCCAATTCATATTACAACTTACACAGAATGTGGCGGTATAGCCAAAGTTATGTGAACTCTTTTTCAATAAGGTTTACGATAGCAAAGCGTATTTTAATTCGTCACGAAACGGGTTGTAGATTGTTAAATTCTGTCGAAAAGTCAAACTTGCAAAGACGATTCGAGTAATGGAAATCGTGACGAAGCATAGAAAAGGGATTATAATCAGAGTTGAAGGCGATTCTAGGTTCCAACGGGCAACCACTCATTTACCTGAAGAAAATGAAAATTTTGTACGCTGTTGTCAATCAGAAGACACGTATTTAGCGTAATCGGATGACTTCTTCACAGATCTTCAACATATGTAATCTCCTAGTTTTACACATATATACATTTAAATAGTCCGCTAGGCTATTCCATCGTACATCACTTGGGAGTACAAATGTTTTTCCCGCGAACTTCATGATATTTTGCACTTGCAAGGTGGTTATTTCTAAAATACTTTACTACGTGCACAACATTTTCCTTGACCTCTTTAATTTCTAGATCCTTTGAACGTAAATTCTGAATATGTGCGGAATAACCATATGTGATTACTCTAGTGTTTATTTTTTCTTCTGTGACCCGCCTACACGCCATATTTGCAGCATTATCGGTAATAAAAGTTGCAAGGCAGTAGCTAAGATCGAATTTCGGGGGAGAAAGCTTCCACTAGCGCTCATGGAAGTCCTCCTAAGCTTAATAAAAAAATTATAACGAATAATACAATTATTAAAACAAGAATTACTTAGCTAGAATTCGGGGGAGGTTGAACCCCTATAATCCCTCCTAGCTACGGCCTTGAAAAGATGCGACATTGCAGTAGTACTTTGTCGCCAACTAGTATTTAGCCAAACCCGAAAACATTCAAATCCCCGTCCCAGTAAGCAGGACTGGCTGGAAGTTTTACGGGGCCCAGGGCAACAACATTTTGCAGAGCCCTTACAATACAATAAAGAAGAAACACACTGCTTTTTTAGAGATAGCATAATTCATTTATTTTAAATATTTAGAAGAAATTAGAAATTTTATTTATTCTGAACTATCGATATAAAGAATTAATTCTTTTTCCCTCAAGGAGCAGGACTCCAGCAAGAGCAGCGCCCTGGGCAGCTGCCCCCCAAGTCCGGCTCTTCAGCCGGCCCTCCTGGTAAGGATTTCTAACGTGCAACTCGTAGTGGTCACAAGGGTTCCACTGCCTTACATTCCTTTCGGGAGATGGTTTGTCATTTTTTTACAAATTTTCCCACATAACAGATTTTAGAACCTCAGCTGAAGATCAAAGCCGCGACCTACAGGCTGATAGTTAAATGCGTAAAAATGGCAAAAAAATCAGTTTTTAAATTCCTCGGAATCTAGAAAAATTACTCTCGAGACACGGAAACCTTGGGAAATGACCGAGACTTAGAAACCCTGCCCAAATCTTCTGACTCCTTTGGGGAATCGCTAAATCTACAAGCAGATTTTTAGTTTCCGCCGTTTCGTTTTTAAAGTTAAATAGCTCGAACACGGTAAGGTTGACTCGCGTTCAACCACCCACTCGATCCAATGAGTCAGTACGATGGAGTAACAACAGATAAGCAAACAAACCACGAAAATATGAAGCATAGTTCTTTACATATCACTTTATAATTCCACGTAATTTGCAAGAAAATAAATGCCATAAGAATATGTCTAGAGATCAGAAGCTAACTCTCTTTTGTTTGTGTTTGAAGCTGTCTTCTTTCGTGCTCAAGTTAAACATGTGCAATCTGAATTAACGCATCTAAGCCATTGCATTTATTTTTTCTACTTTTCTTTGATTTTTGCACCGTGGAGCAGTCGCCTCACTGGCATAGAGTATGAGGGTAGCCCTGATTATAGCTGCTATTGTTACAGGTAATAAGGTAAGTAAAGAGAAAAATGGTACAAGAGGAATCCATATCTGCTTGATTTTGGAAGACATTAAAAGTAGTCTCGGGCATTTCTTTTTTTTTCTGTGACACTTTGTTAATTAACAACTAATACATATTTATCATAAGAGTACACATAGTACACAGGGAATTCATTTCACAGTTGGAACGCTTGTATTTATATCTTCCAGTGGAAATTCAAAAATATTAGGATTTAAAAAGATATTTGTGCTAAAAATGATGTGTTCAGTAGAAGACAATCTCCTGTTTCTCTTTTCTACTTTTGCTTAGATAGATTATTTTCACAAAAAATCTATTTGGGTAGAAGTAGAAGGTGTAATGGTGATAATTTAGATGTGAAACTTCTTTTAAGATAAAAGAAAAACGATCGCATATGATTAAGGTGGTGATGAATTTATTCTTACAAACAGCAAATTCTGTTGTGATGCTTGTGGTAAAGACGACATGCCAATAAGAAACAAATCATCTTTTGTAATGCTATATCCAATGTCAGATATCATATCAAGACCGGGAATAACAAATAAACAAGTTTTTGACTGTTTCTGCTAACTTATCTTTGCCACGTGTAGAAGTCTTGCCTTTGAGAGAATGCATCTCTTGAAGAAATATAATAATCAATGATAACTCCATGCAAGTTCAGTTTTAGATAAGGCTACCTTTTGGTAGTTAGTTAACATCAGTTACTCTTCAATAATTAATATTTTTTGTTAATTAATAAATAAACTTCCTCGTCATAGTACACTATACCAGTCAGAGTTTATACAGAATGTTCAGAAAAACTTTTGTCAAGACATTCTTCAAAACTCCATTCTGGTGAAAATCAGCACTCATTTAATTCAAACCAAGAAGAATAAGAGCTAATTAAGACAAAAAGCGTACTGACAGCATTTTTAAATACAATTGGTTTGATGCCAGAATTATAGATACGTCGATGCTATATACCTTTCAAATATTGCACATGATATAGCCGATTTTGTACTTCTATCGGCGTCATGTTAACAGTGTCCCTGATACGAGGCATATCTCTAGTTCAAGTGCCGACATAAATTCGTAAACAAACTTACTTTCTCTTTACTTTTCTGCCCAATTTGACATCTTGGCATTCTTAGTCACCAATATCTGCACCGCTTCATAATAGATTATCTTGCTTCTTCTCCAAGCTCTTAAACTTTTCTTTGAACTAAATAAAGCTTCTTTTGCATCTGGAAGGTGTCGTTTTTGGCCTACAGCATAAAACGTTTGTATGCTTCTTGAGGTCACTTCTTCTCTAATACTCTTTACACATTTCTGACAGTTTTTTCATTTTTTTATCTCTGTTAAAATAACTGTTCGACACTAAATTCCATATTACTACATTACAAAACCTATTTTTTGATAAGAACTGCGAAGACGTCACAAACTTATCTCTCGTAAAAAGACTACTATATAGTAAAACTGGAGTTTAGTCCCCCATCTCATTTGTACAACTGTTCAACAGTATTTCCCAGATACCTTTTGGTAAAAGGAATTTAGTGTTCAGTATTTTAATATTTGAAATATCTAATAATGATTACCGATACGGAAATAACTCTTTTTGGCCACATAGTACTTATGCAGCAAGTCTCAAATTAGTTGCACAATTTTAAACATTAATTATATATCGAGATCATTGAAACATACAAGGTCTAATAACTGTATAGTCTTTGCTCACAAACGAATCCAATATCTAAGACAATTTGAATGAACTTTGTAGTCGAATGGTTCTACTTGCTAGTAGACCACGGAATAATGTGACCCTGCAAATCTAAAAAGAAAAACTGAATTAAATTATTAATTTTATGAAAAGATCGCTTCAAGTTCAATACACTCGATAACCTGACAAATATAAAAATTTTCGCCCTTCATTTTTGATACCTTCTTATCTTTGACCGCTCAAGTTCGTATATTTTTTCGTTAGTATAGGTCGGCAACCGATATCCATATATATATATAATAAAATTGCCTTTATCTGAATATTTTATTACGAGGGTTTTTTAAATTAACTACAAATACAGTGCTGTTAGATAAAATTTAATCGTCACATCAGACATCTGCAATTTTTAATTTACAACCATGACACGTTATAATTACATAAATGGAGACGTTTTGTATGCTGCCCTAGCATTAAAATCGTTACGTCCGATTTTTAATATGACGTAGATACATGTGGGAGATATACGCAATCTTACAAGATTTCCATATGCAAAGGGTGCATTGCCCACATCTTTTACGAGTCAAGAAGAGTCAGGGGCAAAAATTGTAAACAAAACTACGTGACATTCTCACGTGTTGATGCAACACGAGGATGAAGCCAACGATCGCATCACCTTGCGCAGTCTACCGGCTTTCCCAAGGTTATTTAGACCTTGCTATTGGAAAAATTCGAAGGAAAATCGATTTCCTTTATCTCGTAAATGATTTACATGCTGAACTTTCGGTAGATTTGAGTGATTTAAATTTAAAGACAAAATGTTTCTTGCGAATGTTTACAATTAGTATGTCGATTAAAGTAATTCAAAAGAATTTTCGAAAGTTTAAAAAGGAAAATAGTTTTTATTAATACGAACTTAATAACAATATAGCTTAGAGCAGTATAAGGCTATTATAATTTTGTCCATAAAAATACTGATTGGGATAGGTCAAGTTCGAACCGTGTCGTTTAATAAATGATATTAAAACGACGACCTGTTTGGAAATTTTGATAACAAATTTTATGCAGGTCATCGAACGAACTTTCTCCTCCTTAACCGTCGTTGCTTTGTACTTAAAAAGGGAGAAATTGTGTGCGTTTATGAAACTGATCCAAAACAATATCGTCAGTTCAATAACCGATATGTGGATTTCAAGTAAATTAAAAAGAATGCAAGTTGCACATTTATTTTCGTTCGGTTTCATAGTATCTAGGATAAATACAAATATCAAAACTGCATGTTGCATTTTATCTTTATAAAATGTATATCACGGGTCAAATTTATTTTTTTTTTATTTGGTTACTTCATCGCCTGTTTATAGTTATCATCTTTTGGAAAGTTAACGGACTAATTAAGTAACAAAGTAGAATCTGTATCTGAAAACAGAAAAGAGCAATCTAAAAATATAAACCTACAGGCATAGTAAAGAATACACGTTCTCTATAAAACAATATGACTAGTACAAACTCCACTTTGACTTTTACAAGATTTGGAAAAAATGAATTTTTAATTCCAAAACTATCTCCATTATCAATCTTTTAAGGGGGTGCCCCAAAAGTAGGCAAACTCTTTCTACATAAGTACGTTTATTTACACTAATTTATGTGTACATACTACGTCAGCCCTGTCGAGGCTATAATAAACCTAAAGAGCTTCCCCCGAAGCATAACAGTAATATCTGCTTGCTTATAGCAGTTCATAAAAATTTTATTTTTCGGTTGTTTTTTACGTTTGGTGTACATACTACTGTCTTTTATAATATTATAGATTCCAAAATCATTCCATTCCTCGTGCCATCCTGAAAAAGATCTTCTTTAAATTATTTCTTTTTCATTATCTGTTCCTTTAATCTCTTTTCTATATCGATAGATAGTTACTCTGACAGTCATAGTTAGTCGAAAGCGTCATAGTCATTCAAAAGTCACAGCTGCTATGTGAAAGTCATCCATCTCTCTCTCTCTCTCTCTCTCTCTCTCTCTCTCTCTCTGTCTCTTTTTGTCCTGCAGTTCCTTAAGAAGCAAAGCTTTTCAGATATTTCAATAGCCTGTGGGTGTAGATGAAAAAATGGCTAATTTTGCGCATCAATATTTGGTTCCCCCAAAGCGATCTTCTTTACCAACCGCATCCATTTCTTTCTGTTCTGTGCTATATTGTTCACTTCACCCCATAATACGTTTTGACTTTGAAATTCTTTTAGGATACTTCTCCTCCAGCTATCTTTTGGCCTTCCTACTGTCCTCTTGCCTGACATATTAAACTCTAGTGCCTGTCTGATACGGTTATTATGGAGTTTCCTCAGCATATGTCCTATCCATTCCCATTTTCTTCGTTCAATGAATATTTCTATTTTTTCTTCTTCGAATATTTCTCATCTATCGTTTGATATTTTTCTAGCTAAGATAGTTAGTTAGTGAATTTTCCGCAAGCATTCGTTTATAAATATCTGTAACTTTTTAATATTCTGTATGTTGACTGTCCAGGTTTCAGCTCCATAAAGAAGTACACTTTTGACATTTGTCTGGAATAATCTCAGCTTTGTTTTAATCGTCATATCGCTTGACTTCCATATTTTTCCCGATATGTTAAATACCTTTAGTGTTTCTGCTATTCTCCTGTTTTCCGAGTTACTATGTAAAAATCATAGTTACTCAGAAAATTTATAGTTATTCAAGTCATTGTTATCCTAGAAAAGTCATAGTTAACTCAAAAGAGCCATAGTTACTCTGAAGGAGTCATAGTAAGTAACTCGAGTGAGTCACAGTTACTAAAAAGTGTTCGGTAGTCTGAAAGAGTCTCGAAAGTGTGAGTCATTCTGAATATCATACTCAAGAAAGCCACAGTCATTCGAGAAGAGCATAGTCACTCTGAAAGGTTCATACATAGTATAGTTTCTCGAAAGTTAGATTTACTCTGAAACTGTCACACTTACTCGACAGAGCCATAGTTACTCTGATTGAGTCATAGTTACTTGGGAAAATTATAATTATGCTCAGAGAGGCACAGCCACGCGAGAGTGTAATAGTTACTCTGAAAAAGTTATACCTAGTTACTCTAAAAGTGTCATAATGACTCGAAAGAGAGAGATTCATAGCTCGATAGAAGTTATCAATGGATGCTGCTTACCCAATGAGATAAATGAACCAATTTTTCTGTAGATTCTTGTAACTTGTTTTTATTAAATCTTAATATTAGTATAAGTAAAACACTAATTTAGACTGACAAAATCTGACAATCTTTTAAAAACTGCATTGAGCATTGCTTTTCAGACCGATCTGACAGAGTTAAGCACGTGCTTAGAAACCCTATAAACTCCAGCTGTCTAGAAGAACAAAGTAATAAAGTTGCCCTGGGTCTTTTTGTCTTCTTGTGGTACAAGTAATTCTGCTACTGTCGTGTCTTGGAAGTGAGTCACCTGCAGGCCAACCATTCTTTAATGTAACGCCATCGTGGCTCTACCCACCATCGAAATTTGCACAAAAACATTAAGACCATACCACGGCATCTTCTCCATCAGTTTATTTTAAACCACCAAGTGTCTTTATAATAACACTACTATTCTAAGACATTCATATAGGAACGCTATCACGAACAGCACCCTCTTCTTTAAAGTCAATCTTGCTTCTCCACCGCCGGCACCTTCACAAACACAGGAATGGCTCTTTAGGTTGCCCTTTAAGTTTATTTTTAATCTCAGGTTTATTGAAAACTTACCTCATTACTTACAGTCACGTTAATGCTGCATTTACTAGTAATCTTAAACGGCCAATACAAATCTTACTCTTTTCGTTGTTTATTAAATCTTTAATCTTTTGAGATAAACAAACAAACAAATTTTAGACAGTTTTTGTCAGGTTATACTCCTATACATATTAGGTCCGTGGTTTGTTTATAGCGTAGCTATACTTTGTCCAGCTCAAAAATAGTTTATTTTTCACTTGCTTAGCATTTTAAAACTTACCGCCTCTGCTTGAAAGAATCATAGTTACTAATAAGTAAGTTACAGTTATTCTGAAGGAGTTAGTTACTTGGCAGAATCATAGTTACCTTGAAAGAGCCAAAGTTACCCGAGAGTAATAGTTGCTCTGTAACAGTCATAACTAGTAGAAGGAATCATACTTACTCGAAGATTATAGTTACTCTGAATCTGAAAGAGTCATTGTTGGTCAAAACTAATAGTTGCTGTACAAGAGTCATAACTACTCGTAAGAGTCATAGTTACTCGAGAATTAGTTACTTAATTAGTCAGAGCTAGTTGACAATCATCGTTATTCTGAGGATCACAATTAAGATTAATACGTTTTAAAAGAAGCACGATACGTTTTTATAATTCATTGAAAAAGACAATATAGTTCAAAGTTGACAAATCTTTATAACCTTTTTACGTATTAATTTGTGTTTAATTTAATTATCATCCAGAATGTAATTGCACGTGGTACAAAATCTGGATTTCAAAAATTTAATTGTAATATAAATGTTAATACAACGGTTATTGAAAATAAATGCGTGAAGATTGTTTGAAATGATGGTATATATATAAAGTAGATTTACGAAGTTCTATTGTGAAAAAGAAATTTGGCGCCATCTGTTATCTGCAGTAACAATTTCTGTATTAGTAATAGTAATGTACGTATATGATGGTTTATAGGAAAAATGGTTTGAATACAACTACGCGCATGCGCAAATATTAGTTTATTTAAGATTTTTATAACATTAGGCATTTGAAATTGTAATAATTTTAGGCATTTACTAGTTCTGGTGCTAGAAGAGTTTTTACTGTGCATTTATACGCATTTGTTTGTTTTTACTCCTAGAAAAGAAATCGTAATAAAATAGAACGAATACATGTACGTACAGCGTCACTTAACCTAACAAAATAACTAATTTCAATTTTATTATAAACTTAGTGTTAAAAGTGAGAGTGACGTGCATATTTTAAATTATTCTAATGCCCCCTCAAAAAATTTAGCTTTATAATGCTGAAGAAAACGACATTCTATTCTTTTTGCTTCCATAAATTATGCTAAACTGGATTTTAAAGAATCACTAGGTGATCAAAAACACGTATATACATAATAAAAAATGCATAAAGCAAGCAAAGTTTCCAATGTCAAATGACATCACAGTTTTCAACTAATAAAAAATTCTGCCTGCTCATAACAATTTTAAAGACATTCTGTTGATTTTTCAACAATAATGCATATGATAAAGGACGAGTATTACAGTTATTTTCTCTGCATTTTACTTATGTGGGTAAAGGGAAACCTCCGGTTACATTACACTTCCTAAATGCTTCTGCAAAAGCTGCGAATATATTTCTATTCTAAGAAATAATGCGCAACAGCATTAAAAATATCTAATTTTGCATAATTATATTTTTGCCACACTAATTTCCCTACAATCTCAAATTTGTCATGTAAACAGTAATTTCGAACGAAAACGATGACAAATGACAACAATAAAGTGTAATAAAATAAATTTCAAAGTAGGCTAAACGCAAAAATGTAGGTGAAAAAATTGCAACGTCTTTACTTCCAGGCGTTATTAATATTATGTAAGTTGAGGCGTATTGTCTAATTGTTATTGATTTTTGTTGCCATGGTTAGTTAGCATTGTCCGGAAAGTTGTTATCTGCGTTACATTGTTAATTTATGATTGTTAAAGAAAAGATGTCAAAGGACACATCGATTACGTTAATCAATATCTCATTGTTATTTCGCACATGTTTCGTCCTTGTTTCCCAATTTTCTGAATTATAAGAGATCGTGAACTTTCAGCATTGATAAATTTATAAGCGAAACAAAAGAAATCTTCTTCTGGGTTAATTCGATTAGAAAGGTTACACGGACCTAACCTAAAGTATTTTGTGTTAATTAATGTACAAAATGTAAAAATAAATGATATCACAGGCGCCTTTCTTATCATTCCCCTCCTTACCTAAATTTCTTAGGACGTTTGCTGCTATAGAAAAAATACAGATGAATCTGCAATCCCAAAATAAGTTTCTTTCGTTTATGTAGGGCTTCCAGAATATTTTCACTATTGAAACAAGAGAAATGAAGATATTTAAAAATTAGCACAGTAACTGATAAGACAAATTGGAAACAAGGATTTTAGATTAGATGACGCTAACAGTGTCAGCATTGTTTTGCTGAAATGTTTGCTGTTACAGTGATAGAATCCCTAATTAGAATGGGATTTTTGATGACCTAATTTTGTTAGAAAACTACAAAAATAGAGAATAGTAATGTAAAATTAGCAGAATCTCCGATGATACGTACACTCAAGAAAGCACACTGGGGAAAAACCCTTGAATTTTGATGATGTGGAAATTTCAAAATTTGGACCGGTCTGTACTCTAGGAGCAGTTGACAACAACCTTATAAAACTCAGTAGATCGAATTACTACTATTTGATTTCCAAAACTAGCGGTACTACTGACAATCGTACGATGTCAGAAATAAATAAAAGCGTTTAACTCAACACTTTAAAACAAACTGATACCTCACAATAATATCGTAATAAAGTTCCAAATTTGCAATTTCTGTTTCATTGCAACTTGAAAGACGAGGCCTCTGAGCAAATATGAATTGGCTTCGTAACAAAGAAAATTTCCCTTGAAAGTCAGGTTCTTAATTTTTTATTTTATGGGAATTCCCAAAAATTGACGAAAGTCATTGGCATTTGCTTCTTTAGATATTTAGAGAGCGCTATACTCCTTGGGGAGTTAATACATCCATTACTAGTTATCTTGAAAGGGATCAATAGTCGGGAATGGTACTAAAATCTCCATCTGACTGTCTTGTTTGTCCTTGTAAAGATGTCTCTTCAGTATTATTGTAATGCAGCTAAAGACAATCTCCTCGTCTTATATACACTGTCTTCTTGAAATGTGGCTGCTGAGGTGCTTGTCTGTACAAGTTATGTTCCTTCTGCACATTTCGAGTAGGGAGTTCGTGGTTGGTGTAGTAGAACCACTCAATGAGTCGTGCTTGTCTACAGTCCAAATAGAATTTGTGAAGATGGATCTATTGACATATATACCTTAGTAGAGGCCACAGTTCAAGTTGTCACAATGTGATTGAATCCGGATAAACACCATCAAATTTCTCTGGCCCAGAACAAATTATATCAAGTATCAAGTTTGTTTGAATCTGTACAGTATCTACTGATTTGACTACTTGATTATTTTTGGTTTTGACCAATGAAAAGCCTCCAAGCTCCTAAATTAGCCCATCCCCAAACAAAGAACTGAACTCTCCTTTTTAGTTTTTTGAAATAGACTTTGCAAATATTTTCCTTTGGTGCATATGTGCAACTATCACTACTGTATTGGAATTCCCACTATGATTACTTTACATGGAAATCAGTTTGATCCTAAATGATCAACCAGCCCTGCAAGGTTTTTGCTTTTCAACGAACTCCGAAGGAGTCGTTACTGAATTTGCGAAGTCTGTCTGTTTGTCCGCATTTTTTGTCAAATTTTGAAATTTTGACATCAGATTTGGATTCTACATCAAAAAATAAGACAAACGTATACTTTTAGTTTTTTGATATCATCTCGGGAACTTGGTCAAAATGGCCGCCGAAGTTTAAAAAAAGTAACAAAACGGAGTTCGTTGTGGTTATCCTTTGCATTCCCAGATGTTTATTCCTCCATATTATAAAAACATTTTGTAGAAGATTCTATGCAAGAACAAGATATATCGAGAAAGTAGTAGTCGCTTTTCCTGAGCATATGGTGTTGGAATCTTTATTCCTAAAGAGGTAGATAAAGATTTCGAGAATAAGCAGAAACTGAGCGCTGACTAAACAAATTACAGCTTGGAAAAGGCAATTAGAACCAAAAGTTTGATTTTCTGTTTAACTATCTATGAGCTATGTCAAGACTTTTCATATGGTTGGATTGATTAGGGGATTTTAAGTTGGTCTTGTTCTTGATGCTGGTTTGCCTTTCGTGAAATCAAACTCGTTTTTAATGATAATTAGATTAATTAGTTAGTTCTCAGAAAGCGTACAAAACCCCTTGGTTTCTAGATCGCAGAAAATAAAAATAGATAAAAAATAGAAAGCAGTAGCAATTGTACTAACTGGAAGGACAATTTTGCATTTTTTGAGTTTAAGCTTAAATTTGGATCTTACTCTTTAAATATTCCTCCCAAAACTCCAAAAGAATCATAAGTTTATTCCAATATTAAGTCTACATGGATCAAAAGTCTGATCTTGAGCAAGTCAGTGCATATGAGTGGTTTAATGTTGTTGTGGTCTTGCAACAACGGATAATTTTTGCGTCACGATATCCAAATGCCAAAGCTGCAAAAACAAGACAACAACTAGTACAATGAGACAAAAATGCTGCTTTTCTGCGTTTTGACTTGATCATACTGTTGGTTATAAATTGACCTTGCAGACTTTCTCAAAATATTCGGAGGGATGTGAAGTAGCTTTTGATTTGGCTTTTATATTATATAGATGTGCGTCCTTGGGCAGATCGCTTAGTAAATTACCTTCAAATTATTATTTTTAAAGTAATATTTACCTTAGCTTCCATTTGGAAAGCCATGCAATCGGAAACTCATAAAATCCCATTATTCACCACCCCTCTTTTCATTGGAAAATATTGATGATCACGATTCTGCTGTGGTAAACGAGACAGACAGGCAATTAGCTGATTAATGGTGGAGGGTTTTCATTAGATCATTAATGATCATTATGGAGATTATTGATTCCATCTCTAGTAAATTTTGACCAAAGAACAAATCATGATAAAATAAAGTAAAATCAGTGATTAGTTTTCTTGGAAATTAAAACGCTCGATATAATCTTTTTGATTGATTAGGGCAGTTTATCGGGTTTTGCTCAATTGTTCCAGCTGGTATTTGTTATTTTTTTGTGGTCATAGATTTTTTGCAGTTCTTTTCGATTTCTAGGCTATTTTCTAAAACACATCAGACATTTGAGTCGTTTTTCCATAGTGCGAAAATCGAAAAGAAAAGGTTTCAACCGTATTTGCGTTTTACACCATGGAAATCGGACAATCCATTTGGTTATAATCTCCAATGTCCTTAGATAACCTGATTTTCGTCTACCGAGTACGTTTGAAGAATTCTGAAAGTTTGTTTCCGCAGTATTGTGAAGAAAAGTGTCAACCTAAGTGTAATGAACATAGTTACTTAAACTTCATTGCGTCAATGTTTTTGTAGTTTTCATTTTATCTCACTGAACATTGACATTACTGGTATTTTCTGTAATAAATATTTCAATTTTTCCCGAGGGACTTTACAAATTCCCCATTTTGCAATAATTAATGAATAAAAGTTGCATTTCAAATTAACACTAGGTTGAATTCTGATAGATGTTAAGCATGTTTGTTTTGAATGAAAAAACTTTCAAGGCCGAATTGTTCGTCACAGGGACAAGCTGCAAAATACTTCTTTCACATCTAAAATCTAGTTCTTTTCGAATTTTAAACGTGTCGATATTAAATGATAAACAAAACAGTCTATGATGACAGTTTTTTGTGCTCTCGTCTGTCGAATGTAATATGAAAATAACGATTGCTGCTTAAACTGTTTCGATTTTAAAACACAAATTCTAAACTGTGCAAAGGTCAAAGCAGTTGCCAATAAAAATTTACTTAGAATGTAAACAATAATTTTTTTCGTACGTGCGCCTATAATTAAAATGCACATGGTATGTACAATATGTACAAACAAACACATTTCACACATGCATACAACGCCGTTTACGCTTACTACTGCCGCGATTATGCAATAAGTTTTCGTAACAATTTATAAGTCAAATTCTGGATCAGGTCAGTAACCTGAGTTGAATTCCCCAGCCATAGGTAAATTATTGTTTGAAAACGTAGCTAATTTTTTAGAAAAATACTTTAGATTCAAGTTGGTATGACAAGTGAGTGTGCTCGAACAAATGACGTCATTATAACTAGTTGTTTATGCATGTACGGTGCATATTTAGTTACCGGGACGATTGCGTTTCGCTTCCTAGTCAGAAAAAAAGTTTCAGGAAGCAAAATCTGATTTATAGGAGAATAATGTGAATTTCAATCAAATAATTGAATACGTATGAATGCTTCCGATGTCACTGAGGAGTTCTTTAAATAATAGTTTCAAGTTATTTTAGGTTAATTTACGTTTAAAAGATATTTATATAATTGTTTTAATTTTAAGACATAAAAATGTTATAATCTATGAATCTTAAAGAAGATAGACTTCGGCTCTTCTGTCCAACCACTGTCATTTGTTCGCATCTGTTATCCATCATCATTCCGTAAGTGGCGTACCAGTTCAATCACTTTCTTTCAATTCTTTCTACGATCTGAACCAGTTTTGCGTCGTTCTCATATTTTTTCAGACTCTAATTTTTGAAAGGTCCCAACGATTACTATTTTTGTTTAAAGAATGACTGTAAACTTATTGTTCCCAACAACTAAACTGCTGTTAGTATAGTTTTCATGAGTTAACTTTCACTATAGTTTACTTCTACTGAAGCTATTGTATAACATGAATGAAAGTCATGCCTGCAATATTTTTCCATCAAGCAATTTCGGGTACATTACAAGATCTAGAAGACTGCAGAAACTCAAAATTCTGAATGTTAAACTTATTATTCCGCTTGGTGGTTATAATCGAAAGTTCAAGACTTTATAAACCAACACAAACAAGCGAAGCAAACAGAAAAGAAAAAGTTCTATCAAGCAAAGAAAGACCAAACGGCAGAACCGACAAAATCAAAAATGGGAAGTTTTTCAGCAAGAAAATTAAAACGCTTAACAGTTGGACGAAATATTTCAGAGTAGACCTAGAATAGTATAAGAGAACCCAAAGTGAGAACGTTACTGACTTTCTCTTATCCAAAACGTAAGCAATTATGAAGTACATAGTTTAGCCAATTTTTTCTCAGAAATGTAAAAAGAAAAATATTCTGTCATTGCAAAACTATCATACTGATTTAAAAAATGGCGAAAAACGGATGGAAACTATTTGAAGCTGAAGATCTTTTTCAATTTAAGATTAATTGGCTAGAGGTTTCTTTATCAATATTCTTTGACTTGGTAAAGAGACCTGATGGGCATTTAAACCTAACATACATTCACAACTGAACTTTATGATAGATATGTACTTCCAAACTTGAAACGTATCAAATTTTAGTTGAGAAGACAAGAGCATCAAGAATCACAATCGAACGATGGTTAGATCATAATGAAGACAAGGCACTGGAAATAGAATTCTGCAAGCAAAACCTTTGAATTCGTGTGAACCCATGTTGGGTATACCAGATCAAAACAAGACGTAACTGTTTTTATGAGCTACGGCCGAAGACAATTTGAGATCTTTAGTTTTTTTTTTGGGAAATTCTCGTGTCTTGCTAACAGGAGATTTTTTGTAGAGAAAAGTTTATCAAACGAGTTGTGCACTGACATGATACAACAGATCTTTTCTTGTGTTACCACCATTCTGTATCTATAGTAGAACATCTAAGAATACCACTCTTTCCTTAAAGGGGCAGGAAAAGTCCAGAAAGTAAAGGAAGCTGCAATTGTTTTATCCATCAGTGTTCTCTATAACATCTGATTTTTCGGTTATACTTGGGAATACAAAATATATTTTTCTTGTGATACCCATCATGGCTTTGAAAACTGAACATGGATTAATGAAATTTCTGATTTTGTAGATTAGTTTATTCGAAGCGGTCTTTATTCTGTATCCTTGTCGACTGTCTTTGATCTGTTGTAGGTGATGATATGTTAGCAATAAAACTAACTAATTTCTACTTATTTGTATTGGAAGGTAGCAATGAGGTTTAACACACATGTGTGAGATAGTCTAATCCGACGGTCTTACCCGCTATGATACATCTGATGACTTGACAAGTAACTGTGTGTATACTCTGGCCTATTCAACTTTACATTCTCACATGCTCTTGGTGTTACTGAAGTTTGACATGAAAATTGGTGTCAACAAATGTTGAATGAAGCCTTTCAAAATGCCGCGTTTTAAGGCGTAGCTCTCCTTCAGCGCTTATGACTCTAGATATGAAGATAAATGTAGGATTCTACCCTGCAAACGGATTTTCTATGCCTATGTCTTTATCACTTTTCACAATTCCTTCGATTAACTTTACAACCTGTAGAGAAGATCTTTCTACGATCAGTGCTAACTTTCCGTGACGAATCAAAAGTTGGAGGACACATTTTAATCATATCTAATTCATTATTTATACAAAAATGAAATTAGTCTCTAATGAGTTTTGGGATTTTTCTCAAGAAAAGGTATTGTCCTCCATTGGGCTATTTCTTCCATGGATTCTCTGTTGGAAACCTACAAAAAGCTTTTGAGTATTATTTGGTATAAATGAAACTTTCTTCTATTGCAGTCGAGCTTCCAATGGATTTCGGGATTTATGTAGAGAAAGGGCATCGTTCTCGTTCTCTATTACACCATCTTACGTTCAAATCTAATCTTCCCCGGAAAACTGCAGCAAGGTCCATTTTGATGATTATTTGGTGCCTATGAAACTTTTCCTTCCTCTAATGTCGGATCTGTTCTATTTGAGCTATTTAGAGCTTATGGTCTGAAACTTTACAGTAGACTTTTACTCAGACACAACCATATTAAATAATCGTCATCTCAAGAAGAAAACTTCAGTTTTTGATGAACTATGGCTGTGAAATTTAAATTATTGCAGACACGTCTTTTGTGCTGAAATTTTAAATAAAACTTTATTGATTAGCGTCACTTTCATGGTTGATGTCCAGAGGACTTCCTGCACAGGCAGCTTTATGCATCAGCTTTCACTTTGCAGCATTCTTATGGTACAATGAAATAATAGTTATCAGTTAAAAATCTATGATTCTGATAAAAGGTCCTTTTGGAATGAATCAATATTAGATTATAAATTTTTAACTAGAAAACGTATCAAAGTTGGCAATCCAATAGTTGTAATCTTTATGTTATTGATAATCCTCACATCTGAGTGCAGATGTAGAAAATCTCAATTTTATTGTTTTTACATCATGCAGTTTGGTTACTAAACTAATAGATGAACTTTCATTCTCAGCAAAATCTAAACAAATAGATAGTAAAATGTAGCATCAAATAGATATTAGAACAGGCTTACATAAAGATTTTGAGTATAAGCATTAATACTATCTAGATTTGTCAAATATTAGATGCACTAGTTACAATAATTACAGTTAGTCGAGTCGAGATTGGAAATTGTAATAATATGAAGAGGTGTGAAAAGAGTTTACTTTGTGACTTTTTAGAAAATATTTTTTAAAAGGAAAAGGACAAACAATTTAAAACACTTTAAAGTATACATGACATTTTTTTCTTGTTTATTTTCATTTTGGGAATAAATTCCCGCAAAAAAGCCCAAATATCTTTATCTATTTTACGTTTTACTGTTTGTGTTGCTATTTTAAACTCCTAACCTAAAAGTAAAGGTTTTCACAGCTTATCATTAGTCATATTTCCATTTATATCAAAACCACAAATATTTTCTAAAATTTTGCAAATTCCTACGATGATGATTAACAATCAAGTTCAATGAACTTACAAGTAAGTAATGGATAATGGTGAATATACAATGATATTAACAAATTTTCCCTTTGGTTTTGCTTATCTGTTTTCAAATCTTGTTATTATGAATTTCTAATCAGTAATCACCTACGCATACCGATAACAAATATGAGCAATTTATAGTAATTTTAAACATTTAAATACTTACCCACAATCTATTCAATATTATCTTTAATAACTCACTAGTTAGTGAACTTTACAAAAACCTACCTTCTTTCCAATTAAACAATTAGTAATTCGATAATTAATTTTTTAGAATCAGATCTAGTAGGAGTGGGAAAAGATTATTTTTAATCTCCGTTGAATGGAAAGTTGACGTTTTGATATCTGATCTGAATGTAGCAAGTAAAGTCCACTGAATAGGTGAATGACAAACAGTAGAAATTGTGCAAAATCAGGGTAATTCGTGGGCCGTTGAACTTTTACAACTACTTTATGTGTGTGTATATCCACACACATGGATATATATTTTTTTAAGTACTTTCGATGCAATCAGATCTCATGGGTCAATACACTCAAGAACTCTGGTTATTTCAAATACGGTTGCTTTTTTAATTGTTATTCATACCAGGTATTCTTTACAATAATTTGCGGATGCAACTACACTAACTGCATAATTTGCGCACACTTCGCGCACATTCTTGTGGGTGCGTAAAAACAAGCCAAAATATTTAATCCCACAATGACTTTTTTTATTATAAATACAGAAGCTATAATTTACATAAACTAAAAGGTTACATAAAAGGAACCTTTTAGCCAAATTGTTCTTTTCTTTTTTTTCTTTTTTTTTGTTAAGCCGTTTGACCAACTAATAAAACAAGTTCTAATTCTACTCTACTGGTCGATTCTACGAACGAATGAATAATGGCTAATGGGCCAGCAGATTTTATAATACACACGTTGCGTCGCAACAATACTGGAAAACGCTGATCTAGCCTGTCGTTTAAAAATCAAAGCTACATATAGGGTTTTCCAATAAGAGGTGTTATTTTGAATAGCCCGCTATTTCGGTAGATGTCACTTATGAAGCTATCATTTTTTGACATTTGACAAGTAGAAACTACGCCATTAATAAATATGGAACGATACACGCTTCAACAACGCATTGAAATTATTAAAATTCACTATAAAAATGGTGAAAATTTGGCAGAGACGGTTCGTAAAACTCGAACATTTTTGGGTCACCGTGAAGCACCTTGTCGGACCGCAATACAGAAATTGGTGAAAAAATTCGAGCTCGTCGCTCAAGAACAGCCGAGAATATTGCTGTTGTAGCCGAAAGTGTTAAAGAAAACCCAGGTTTGTCCATTCCTCGTCGTTCTTTGGAATTAGCCATTCCACAAACGTCATTACACCGTATTTTGCATAAAGATTTGGGTCTTAAGGCTTATAAAGTCCAGTTAACACAAGAACTCAAGCCGGCCGATCATCAACAACGTCGTGTCTTTGCTGATTGGGTCGTTGAAATGCATGAAAATGATCCAGAATTCCATCGAAAAATCATCTTGAGTGATGAGGCCCATTTCCACCTCGGTGGCTTCGTCAACAAGCAAAATTGTCGGATCTGGGGCTCAGAAAATCCAAGAGTTATTGTTGAAAAGTCTCTCTATCCTCAACGTGTGACTGTTTGGTGCGGTTTATGGTCCGGCGGAGTCATTGGACCTTACTTTTTTCGAAAATGAGGCTGGAGCAACAGTTACGGTGACTGGATTGCGCTATCGAGAGATGATTAACGATTTTTTATGGCCGGAATTGGATGGTATTGATCTGGACAACGTTTACTTTCAACAAGACGGCGCTACGTGCCACACAAGCAACGAAACCATTGATCTTTTACGGAAAAAGTTTCCGGACCGTGTTATCTCTCGAAGAGGTGATCACAATTGGCCACCGAGATCTTGTGATTTAACACCTTGCGACTTCTTTCTTTGGGGCCACGTGAAAGAGAAGGTCTACGCCAACAGCCCAGCGTCGATTCAAGACCTCAAAGATGGAATTCGTGAGGCTATCGAGGACATAGGGCAGCCACTTTGCGATTTGGTTATGGAAAATTTCATGAAAAGGATATTGTCCTGTAAGCGTGGTCGTGGTGGTCATTTGCCTGATGTTATTTTCCACTATTAACGGCATACCTTCCTCTTTATAATGAAATAAACATCCGATCATTTATATTAAAAAATGGCACTTTTCTTTGAATATCAAAATAACACCTCTTATTGGAAAACCCTTTATAAAGAACTCTCACAGCAAATATGCCTGATTAAAGGAAGTTCGAATTTGGAACTATAACTAGCATACGTTTTCCTATACCGCACAGGAAATAGAAACTCACTTGATAGTTCCGTTCCTAAGCGGTTAAAGCTGCTGCAAAAAAGTTGCAAAGTTAATTTAGGTAACGCTAATAGAGAATTTTTATTTATCTTTTTTTCCTATACGAAAACCAAACAATGAAATTCCTTGCTGGAGAAGACTGCTGGTGTTAATTATTATCTCCTCAAGTCCAAGTCTTGTCGATTGAATATAATTGCATTTAAATTCGAAGAGTACTTAACGAATATTCGTTTGTTTTACTAACGTTTAGCTAAGTTTATGATGATGTCATACACTGTGATTCACGACAGCTCAATTTAATTAGTAAGTACTCTTCGAGACTATTATGTTTGCGATTTTGATTCTTTTTCGATTTTGCACCCTGCCTTAAAATACACCAAGTTGACATTATTAACAAAACTTGACTTTTAATGAAAACATCGCAACAGCATTAACAAACCTGATGCACACCCAAGTTCAGTTTTATTAGAATAAACAACCTTAAACCGTACCTTATAGGATAGGAAATCAAGAAAGGCGAAAAATTGTCTTTTTTGGTCATTGTTACCGTGTAACATAACCGAAGCAGCGCAGTAAATAAATTACCAATTGTAAGCAATTGTGCAGATACGGCTGTATGCCAAATTGCACAAAAATCTCTAAAATTGTTTAATGAAATTTTGTGCAATTCTCATTTAATTTGTTTTTATTTTGTCCCCTCCACAGAATAGGCTTCAATACAGAATCAGTTCGACCGATCGTCATTTGATTTTTCTGCATAAATGCTTAGAAAAAGTCAAAATCACGTATGGTCGACGTTTTATAGACCCGTTAAGATGGAGTAGGTGTCGCTGACTTTTACAGTGTCGTGCACCAGCTCGGGAAATGCTGACTTTACAAGACCAACTTTGATGACGTTGTTCTAAATTGCCTAGAACCTTTCAATTCCTTCCGTTTTAACAAACGAAGTTACAAGAATTTCTTTTATTATTTATTTCAGAATTTCTTTATTTTTTCTGTTTTTCCTCTTTATTTATTTATTTATTTGGTCCTTCTGTTTGTTTGTATTTTTATTTTATCTTGTTATTATTCTTTTTCTTTTTGGTCATTTATTTTTATTTGTAGAATTCTTTTGGGTTTACTTATTTAAAATAAACCAAACAGATGAATTTCAAAAAACAAAGATTTAGATCGGGAAAGAATTTGCATCGACTTGATGATATTTGTAAATGGTACTGCTCGATCTCTAGATACTGCTAGTGGAGATGGATGTTGCTGCTGGATCTGTGTGCTACTGCTGGAGCTGGTTGTTTCTACTGAAACTGGATGCTGTTTGGTCGACTGAATAAATTGGGAGCACTGACTTGTTTGATGCAAAGCAAAGAAAATTAAAATTAAAACTCCGTCGTAGACGGCAGATTGTTTAAGAGTTGTTCTTCTTTTCAGTCTTAATTGGTGATTATTAGTTAATGAGTGTCCGAGAGTTATAGTCAAAAGAAACTTCAGTTCTGGCTTGATGTTGGAATGGTAAAAACAGTCACCAACTCCTAACGGCTGATGGTGGTGTGTTGCTGCCGAAGTCGTAATGATGGTGCGTTTTGCGCGTCTTGATTGTATTCCAGTGGGAGTACTTGAGTTTGCGAGAGAGGCTGTTATTTGGGTCTTCCATTAACAATGACACACATCAGTAGATAGCCTTACCAACTGCCTTCAAGGAAACTTCATGAACCAACACAAATTTAAAATCTTTATCAAAAGAAACTCATGACAAACGTATGTTGACTTGCAGGACAAAAGAAATCACCAACAGATTGTAAAGGATATGTTATTGGAAAAAAAGAAAAACAGAAACAAAACCTCTTTTCTGATCAAGCATGGAGATAGCATAGATAGCATAGCAAACGTCAGCAGTTATATATTTTGTATTTGCTGTGTTCGCACAAAGTACCTATCCCTTCCGTGACTTAATACCTAAATATATCTACAGCAGTGATTCTTGCTTTGCATCAGTGCTCCAATCAAGGAACCTCTTACACCGGTGAATATAAATCATCTCCAGTAAAGTCCAGATTCATCTATAAGACAGATTCAAATACAGCAAAACCTTTCCAGTAAATGAAGCCTACTGCCTTCAAATGTTCTCCAAGTAGACTGTGTCTTGTTAAGAAGCTGGGAACATTTCCCATCCAATAAAAATAGAATTTCTTAAAACACAACGGAAACCAAGAAGGTGATATCGATTCGCGTCCAGTAAAGATCTTCAAACCAGTTTTGCCAAAACATTCGCCTCCTGATTGGACACCATTAGGTCATTCTTTTAAAATCTGTCGTTTTCAAGGTCCTTAATGTATGTTTATTGCCAAACCATTTATTAGTAAGAGTGAACCACAGCAACGAAGTTTGCAGAACACTGCGTTCAGGGACAGCCACAATTGTTTTTCAACCACTAGTGCGTCACTGTCAACCATTCAAGAGCTTTTTAGTGACTATACTACTAATTGCTGCCTGCTGGACACAATCAATGATCATTAATATTTCCTGGGCCTCCATATATTCTCATTTCAGCATTTTTGCATGTCTCGGATTCGCATGTAAACCAGACGAATCTTTTTAAAGGAAGGAAATCCTGCTAGTGATATTTGTTTCTTTCTTAGAGAAAAAATTACCAGCACCAATTCCTTTAGAAAACGTTTTTGACTTCAGACGTCTTTTTGGTTTTCGTGAGTTTACTTTCTGTTCATCTCAGTCATTCAATATTTAATCAGAAAGTACGCAAGCTTTTTATGTTTTGATAAAGAAAAGTGTGTACGATTAAATGTTGTACCGGTTTTCCTTAGTTTTTTGGATGCTCTGCAGCTTAATCAGTATTATCAATCTTCGTTCGCGACGATTGATCATCAGATAACTTTTAATTATCTTTTCCAAAAATCCAAAAAGTAACATAACATTTGAAACTTAATTAACCTCATTCACAAATCAGACCAATCTTGTGCACTGTTTTGTATTCATCTTTTGTTATTTTTGGATTGGTACAGTTTCATCAAAGCTTGATATTTTCTTAAATAAATCATTTCTTTAAACCCTATATGCGGTTTAAGGGACCCCGTGTTAACTGCAAACAATTGAAATTGCAATCCCACTCAAAAGTAATGCTCTACTAAATAATTACAGTCGTTTTCAAAACGAAACATTTAATCCATTGATAGTTACCACGTACTCGCAATTCCCTGAAATTAATAAAAGAATGCACACCGGTGCAGTTCTGATGAGAATAATTCTACAATCTCTCCACGTGAATGATAAAACTATTTCTCGGTTTTTACAACTGATTAAATGGCTTCATTAAAATCTTAAAGTCACGTGTTCTAGTTTTAAATATTCAAATGGAAAGAATAGAAGAAAAAAAGTAAATTAAAAACTTCCGGAATAGTATACATGCGGATGATAAATGTTTAAATTAAAAAGTTAAAATGTGTATTAGCCTTAAGGCCTTATAAAACAAATCAACAAAAGAAAAACAGCGCGGTCATGGTCATCATCTGTCCAAAAAAACGCTTGCACTTTTTACGCAGCTCCGCGGTCAAGGAGAATGGGATTCTAATGAATTGTGTTTGCGTATATAGGATGCCCAGAAAGTTGAGTTTGTACTTTCACTCTAACACGATCCCGTGTAGAGATTCATAATACGCGCTGTATAAAGAGTTATTGGAAATATGGTTGATCTGATCAGAATTTAAATTAGTTCATTTTGTGAAAATTATTAAAATTAACGTCGTCATACATCCCTTTTAAATGGTCATAATTTATTAGGTTCTGAAGATCTAACTTTTAAATTTGGACGGTTTTGTTTTTATAGCATTTTTTATGATTTAATACGGTTCGTTTTTTAGAATAGAATTTATTAAAATCAACTGTTAATAATAATAAATCAAATGTTCCATTAACCCAAATATCCAATTAGATGAGTTCTATTGTTTTTAGATTTTAATTTAATTTCTTGACGAAGAGAAAGAAAGGATGCAAGGCTAGAGTTTCGCAGTTTTTTTTTTATTCGTGATAGATGACGATACTGAGGTCATTATCTCATTCCAGGAGAAGCAATTAAGATTGGAAAATTATATAACAGAGCAAAACATTCCATGAGGCAATTGCTGTATTAAGGAAGGAAAGGAACTTCCATTAAGACTTTCAAACCTGAATCTGTTGCATCGGCTGATAAAACATTGGTTTTAAGCAACCAAAATGCAGCTAAGAAAATCCAAAGCTTGGTTATTAAAATCTTGATTCTGATTCTGACTCTTGGAACAAATCAAAGAACCTCTCGTTTCTATAACCGCCCTGGAAGTATCTCTGAGACCCCACCCTTTCACATCATAGCAAAAGTGGAGGAAGTAAAATGAAATGACAAAATGGAGTCTTCAAATTCAAACTAATAGCAGTTTTGTTTCGGAAGTTATATATCTAAATTGATTCTGGAGTATCACGGTTCATTTGTTCTTTTGCAACAAAAAAATTGAATGACTCAATTTACAAGAGACCGCGGTCACGACCTTTGTTTGTATTTCTACACGTGGTCTTCAAGTCAATGCATAGGTGTTACGTTACCTCTCAGAGGTTTTTATCAGGAATGGCTTTTAATCCTCAGTCTCTTCTATTAGTCCTTCATTTGTTTACTGCATTTTTATTTAAACAGTTATCTACATCCTTCCATTGCATTTTCAAAATGCAACTGTAGGTATCATAAAAAGAGACGCTCTACTAATTATTTACAGTAGGTACCCATATGTGGTAGCTCAGCCTTTTACTTTACAGTAACTTCCACTAAAATTTGCACTGTAGGCGTCAGCGCTAAGGAAGGTTAAAAATTTCATTGCTGATTCCGAAAACCTTTAATTTCCTAGTAGTATAACAATTCTGTTTAGGGTAAGGAACTAGCGTCCCCTCACTTCCCCGCCTATGATAGGAATATCAAGCGAAAAACTACGTAAAATAGTAGACATCTTAGCATGTAGAAAATTTTATCTCTATATCTCATTTTGTCCTTGAAATATTAAAAAGAAAACAAGAAATTTTAAATGAAACTTTGACACCCTGCATCTCGGCAACGGTGCACAATATTATGTTCTTGCAAGATACGGACATTTTCCAAGTATTTCCTATTTTTTTTAATAAAAGCGAAATAGGTGAGCAATATTGACCAAAGAAATTGATCTACCTACACTAAAATAAAAAATTATAGCCTACATAACTAATTGGTCTTTGTTGTTGATGGTTGGTTGATTAACTCAGTGCCCTTGCCCTAACAGTTTCCCTTAAGATTTTTTATCGTATTTATTCTTTACCACACCCAAGCCAAACCAGTCAGACCACATATATTTCTCGGGAGAAGCGACTTTTCTGCCATATAAAAACCGGACGTTTAATGAACATTAACCGGACGTTCAATGGACGTCCATGTTTTAGCTCACGGGCGTTTTATGGATTTCTATGGGATGCACATTTGGACATGGACATTCAAAAGACGTGATTTGAATGTAATTTCTACATGATCATCTGATGGATGTCCAAAATGAACGTTTAGAAATATTTGAACAAAGTAAAGAAAATAGAAATTCACTGGACATCTGCTAATGGTCGTCCAATGGACGTCTAGTAGATGTCCAATTTACGTCCATAGACATCCGGACTAATTGTGGACGTCAAATGGACGTCCGTTACTATGTGGGTTTAGCACTGTTCTATTATTTTTTACTTTATTATGAGAGGCAGCAAAATCCAAATTCGAAATAATCTTTACATTTACAAAAACTTTTTGCAGTCCTTCAAACATTCTTTGACGTGAAGTTATAATTTTGTTGTTAGTACATCGCGCCGTTTATTAGAATAGGTATGTTAGTTTTCTGTTTATACCGATAAATTATTAAGACGGATAGTGAAACGAGCAACCTTTCCAAATATGTACAATCTGTACAAAATACGGACGTATCAGACGCGGTTCGTGCATGATTTTTAGGAAGGGCTGCAATAAAAAATCTTGGCAATTTTTAGTTTGATTTACGATTTTTCTGCAAATCCACTTTGGAAGTAAAATAATACAGTCTTGTTCTTTTAGGTTCAATTTAATAAGTAAAATCAGTACACAACAAACATCGGCAACTGCTGCTTCTTCTGAAGAACTGCGCCGATTATACCTCTTATGGATATCCAGTAAACTACAATATGATAGACATAGAAGCAAATAGTGATGTCGTCGAGACTGGAAATTTCTCGATCTCGTCTCGTTTACGAGAATTCTCGACACTTCTCACAAATTCTAGTTTCATTCAATACTTGTCGCTTTATTGATCTTTATGGATGTTTACTTACCTATATAGTAATATGAGAACTTAATTATTAAAATTCAAAACGAAACTCTTTACTAAAGAAACATAACAAAGATCTAACCTATTCATAAAATATTTCTATGTTTACAAATTGTTAATTCTGCTGTTGAAAAGAAACGCTTCGCTGGCATACTTGTAACTGTAACACTCAGAAGACAAGGTCGCGGGCCATTTTAGATAAAACTGAAAATGTGGTTTCATGTTTCCATCATCGTTTCAGTATGTCTTAAATGAGAATCCATTTCTCTACCTCAATTAGCAGAATAGTGTCTGTATTAGTGGATTGTTCAAAGAATGAACATAGATCAATACAATCGTCTTGAAAGTCATTTGACATTTCTATGTCAGTGTGTTTTGTAAAAATGACTCAATAGTGAGCAGATAAAAAACGTTCTTATTATAAAGGTACATAAGGTCTACGGCCGATTACTGGTTAGTGCATTCTAACCTACTCGTGTTCCTTTTTTCCTATGACAAATGAGAGGAACCCTCAAGAGATTACCTGCTATACAAGAATTGAGAAATTCGAGATCGAGAATAGTTTGCACGTCAAGACGAGAGTAAGATTTTTTCTGTGTCAAAGCAGATGAACAATTGAACAGTTAAAATAGTACGTGATAGTTATACTAAATTCAGAATCTAATTTTATATGGACTTTGCATCTTTTGACACCATTGGTAGTGTTGACATCCAAGGCTGTAGACAAAGGAGGTATAATATTTTGGTCAGAATGTTACTACTACAATTATTGCGGTTTAACCTACTCCTCCCGAAAAGAAAATCTGCCTACGTCCTTGATGACGCCATCGATGTCAGACGTATAACATCGTAGCCCTTTTTTGATCTTCTATAGCGTTTTGCAGATATTGGAATGTTGAGTTCAAGGTCTCTTATCAAATGCTGCTCCCGACAACTAGACAATGTAATGTAAACTAAATAAGAAATTTCAGGTTACTTCTCAAATAGGCAGTATCTTCAAACTTTTACCAGCTGGGTTATAAAGAATTTTAGTCGACCTCTAAGAAAAAAAATTCTTCTGAGAAAAAACTTTTACCTGAAGAATCATTTCAAGAAGGGGCTTGGTTCTTTTCTTCAACTCCTCTGTAAATTCATTTTAGAACTTTTCAAAGCAGGCAAAACATCTCAGAGGTTTTGAAGAGTAAAAACTACGATCAATATCAAATGCCAGAAATCCAGGAGATTACAAAACTTTTTTGCCCTTTTGAGAATGTATTTTCTTTGATAATTTACGTTGAAGTACAAAATTAAAGAGCAACGACTTTCTGATCACACGATATTTCTTAATCAGTTATTAAAAAATAATTGAGGTAGAATTTAGAAAAATCCCTAAAAACTACAATTCTAACCTGTTCTCAATCGATTTCAATTAACATTAGTGAAACGGAAAAAATAAAGACGACATTCAGGAACATAACCGTCAATCAAAACATTTCAAGGATTTATTCAAAAAACCAATTAGATACTAGACATAAGTTCATTCTATTAAGAACTTCCTGTAAAATCTTGTTCTACTGTGCGAGATGTGATTGTAATAATGACCTTCAGTAATTTTAAACTGAAAATTTTTTCCTACAAGTTTTTTCCATTTCCTGTCTTCCTACAGCAACAATTCAGAGAATCAAAAGGGAAATTACCATATTAACAAGAAATCGAACCAAGCAATTTTTTATTATAAGAATACAAACAACCCATTAGTGACTATGTCAATTCAAATGTTTATAATGGAAACTCTAGTGTCACACAAACAATCTAATTCTTGGTAGCATTTAAATTTACATAGATATTGGGTATTTGTATAAAAAATATATTAAATCAAATTTACAGAAAAAACTATAAAAGAGACTTGTTTTAACTTGATTTTTGCAGAAATTCTGAGGTAAATTCTGAATTCATCTTTAATATTCAAATGCTAAATTTCTTGTTAATTATGTAAATTTCTCTGTATAAATAGAGATAACGTTGTCAAAACAAAAAAATTAAACACAATTGCGTATTCTTTTTATCGTGTTATCATTAATAACTAACACATCTTTCTTTCAAAAAAAAAATTAATTTTCAGCATTGAGAAAAATAATTGATTCAAATTCAAGTCCATTTGCCGTCAAAATAAATCCTTAGTGCGTATATAAAATTCATTTGTAAAAGTATAAACAAATGAATAACTTAACAAAATACAAGCAGCGAAGAAGTACACCCCAACCTCCTTACAGGTCCAGCATCTGGACCAGAATAAATTCATGAATGAGATGCAATTTTGAGATATCTCCGATGCACTTGACTCAACCAATCAGAAAGAGGGGAGATAAAATCCGATTGGATTAGCGTAGGCAAACTCCTCCTAGATTTGTTTCCTACCACTCCCCTCTTAAAAGACTTAAGTCAAGAGCTTGAGTAAGTATATAAGGATTGTCCATACAGTGATATTAGCATTGGCACTCATGCACTGAATGTTCGCAAGTGCAGGGTGCAAACTTTTTTTTTGTTTATCTTTGATAAAATCGAGTTTTGTTAGTTTTGTGAAATAATTAATTTCGAAATGTTCGTGTACAGTTTTTGGTTATTGTGGGGTGTCGTGTCCAACGAACTATCCGCTAGTGTTTTGAGCGTATTTTTTCTGGTGCTTCTAACAGTTAGGATTATCCAAGTAATCCAACATGAAAAATCGCTTCCTCCAGGACCGTGGGGACTCCCTATTGTCGGTTCGTTACCGTTCCTCAAGGGCGACCTCCACTTACATTTCAAAGACTTGACGCAAAAATATGGTTCTATGTTATCAACTCGTTTGGGATCACAATTAATAGTAGTGTTAAGTGATTATAAAATAATTAGAGACGCTTTTCGTAAAGAAGAATTCACAGGAAGACCGTCGACGGAATTTACAAACATATTGGAAGGCTATGGTAAGTCCTTATAAATAGCGAATTTGTTAACTTGATGAGCCGGCACGCGTTACGAATTGCTTGATGAATAATGTAACGAGCGCGTTGCAAACACAACTCAATTATGTTTAATATAGCGCTGTGGAATCCGATTGACATACTTTACAACGCTCAACCTTCTCGCAGCCTTGACAGGTCAAACACAGTAAGAGTGATCTCGTTGAAGAACTCTCTAAGATACCGTTTATTTGATATCTTATCACTTAACCCACTTAAGTGAAGTTTTATGTGATAATCAATTGCGTCAATGCAATTTATACAAAAATAATAGAAATTTGAAAAAAAAATCAAACAAGTTTATTGTCAAACAATAGCGAAAAACAAACGAATAACAATTCTTTCTAAATTCTTTTTATTTATCAATTCATATTCTTTTATAGGTATCATAAATACCATGGGTAAATTATGGAAAGACCAACGTCGTTTCCTTCACGATCGCCTGCGTCGTTTTGGAATGACTTATATCGGCTCAAGGAAAACCCAAATGGAAAATCGTATCATGACAGAAGTGGAAGAATTTCTTTGTATATTGAGAGCAAAGAAAAACACTCCAATCGATTTCAACCCGATACTTGCCGTATCAATTTCTAACGTTATCTGCGATATTATAATGTCCGTGAGATTTTCCCATAATGACGCACGTTTCAGAAGATTTATGGAACTTATCGATGAAGGATTTAGATTGTTTGGTTCTTTAGAAGCCGCCGTATTCATTCCTATCTTGCGGTATCTACCTGGTTTGCAAAAGACGCGCCAGAAAATTAACAAGGTAAATTCAAGTTTTTACTTTTAATATTATTTTACTTTTATTAAAGATTATTTCCTCTTTAAAATAGAATCGTCAAGAAATGGGACAGTTTCTACAAGAAACAATTGACGAACATCGTAAAACGTTTGATCCAAGCCATCTTCGAGATCTGCTTGATACTTACCTTTTAGAAATCCAAAAGGCTAACGAAGAAGGGACTGGCCATCATCTCTTCAACGGACGTGATCACGGTAGGTTTTAAAAAAATTTCCGTTGCGTTTTAATTTTTATTATTTATCTTTTATTGTTTACAGATCGCCAAATGCAACAAATAATGGGTGACCTTTTCTCGGCCGGCATGGAAACCATCAAAACAACTCTGCTCTGGTCAGTGCTCTTCATGCTTCATTATCCGAAAATTATGAAATCAGTCCAAGAAGAACTCGATCAAGTTGTTGGTCGCAAAAGGTTACCTAAATTAGAAGACTTGTCTTACCTTCCTATTACCGAATCTACAATTTGCGAAATTATGAGAGTATCCAGTATTATACCAATGGGTACTACACATGCGCCTACTCGGTAAGTTTTTTTTTCTGATTATTTGAAAAACTCATCAGACAGAATCAAGTTATAAATTCCATCAAAATTTATTATCGTCGGCAAAATCGTTTGAAAAATAACTAACGATGAATCTTTTAAATGTTAAAAATGTTTTCCTTAGCGCGCGCAATCCTTGAAACATCGAAGATTGGGTCACTAGTCAAATTTGCACCTGCGAAAAAGTGAAAGTCTCTGTATGCCTAAAAACACCTGTAAAAACGGTTGTTTAGTGCGCGGACAGCCGGTCTGTCCGCTAGGGTCGATGAACTTGCGTTCATTTTAAGTCTACCAATACCCGATTTCCCAATGTATGTTTCATAACCGTACGCACGATTGTTGGCACATCTGATGTGTTGCGTTTCAATAAGAAAAAAAATGTATATGTTAAATTTAATTGTAAAAATTATAATCGATTATTCAATAAAACATTACCATTCTTAACTTGTGAACTCGTTAAAACACTTTGAATACAGTACCAGTATTATCATTAATGCAAATGATAACCTCTTAAAAATTAAAAACATATAAGGTCATTATATTTATGTGGTTTGTTTTCTTTTCAGTGATATCCACCTTAACGGCTTCGACGTTCCACACAATGCACAAGTTGTACCTCTTCTTCATGCAGTACACATGGACCCAACGCTTTGGGTAGAACCTGACAAATTCAATCCATCAAGGTTTATCGACAGCGAGGGCAAAGTAAGCAAGCCCGAATACTTCATTCCATTCGGAGTAGGTCGCCGTATGTGCCTGGGCGAAGTTCTTGCAAGAATGGAAATCTTCCTATTCTTCTCGTCGTTATTACACACCTTCGACTTTAGTGTACCCGAAGGTGAAAAACTTCCGAGTTTAAAAGGTAACGCGGGTGTTACCATCAGTCCAGACGCTTTTAAAGTTTGTGTTAAACCAAGACCGTTAGAAGGAGAATATACATCGTCGACGATACGATCAGCGGGAAGTCACTAAAAAAAGCGGCGAACGTTCAAAGCGTGTAATCGGTAAATTCGATTTATTTATTTTGCTGATTACGGAGCACGGTGACTGAAGATGATTCCTATTAATTTCGCGAGTTGTACTTAAAAGAACAAACTGTAAAATAGTTTTTATATGGACAGACTTTTTTTTTTGTTTTGTTCGTTTTTTGTTTATTCAAATATAATAATCACGAGATCTCCGACGCGTTCGGCTGTGCATGAATAGTGTTCATTTCATTAATTTTAAAATAATTTTAGTTAAGCTAGTCATCAATCCGTGTAAAGCCAATTTTTCAATTATTTAATATTCTGTTAGTTTGTGTTTATTTTGATATTATTGCCAAAATTCAAATGATTTCAAAAGAAAAATTGGCTGCGCATTTGTACAAATCATATTCGTTACCTAATAAGTAACCAGAATTAAGTTATATTATTGTAGATAGTTAATGATCAGGGCAGCTAAATCGACTAGATATACAATGCTAGTCGAATTTAATGTAGCGTTCAGTATATGTGCATTAATTGCACAAATGTTTGTAGTATTAGTTTTGTAAACGACAATAAAACATTTTAATATTTTAATAATTAATAGCCTGGTCTTTCATTTTTTACTTTGGTAACTTTTGGTAATGTTGAGATATGATCCTGAAGTGTTACAAGAACTACTGGAAACAGTTTTAAACACAGAGCATTTATGTAAGTTTGCAAGGTAATTGCATATGATAGATACTATAGGAATTTTTTTGAAAACTCAAAACATAGGAAGTCGAAACAGATAAACATGAATAACATATCGGAACTTCCTACATTTATACCCAGATGACATTTCCTGCTGCTAGACAATTCTTAAATGTCTAACCTTTATTTCTCATGCAAATATAAGCCACCAAGGTTATTACCTACAATTAACATTGAAGTTCAAATCGACACATTACTGTTTTGATTCTTCCTCAGAGCAGTTCTTTCTAGATTGTTCATGTTGTGTTTAGAAATTAGAAGCCAAAGGACATTTTGATTGTGATAAACCGACCATGTAAGCAGAAGAGTGGATATTTCCTTTTGTTCAATTTTGAACTTTCCTACTCTTAATTTAAATCCTTATAGTTTAACACCCTTTTAGAAAGAACGTGAATTATTCGATGATTATATCTGGTTTTGTCTACTTGAGCGGAACCCGCCATCTTGTCCACTTCATATCTTTAGCTAATTGAGTTGTTATAGTAGAGTCTTGTTTGATTTCGAAACTGGAAGTTTGATGCTCTTTGGGTTCTGACTTCAACGAATCAAAAAAAGAGAAATATCAGAAAGATATGAGTACATTCTCCACTAATTGTAAGTAAAAAAAATAGAAAGTCAAAAGTATTTTTTTTCAAATTTAAGTATTTCGCGTGTGAATAAATAACAGCTGCTACAGACACGGCTAAATTTCTCAACAAGCCAACACAGCCTAAATCTTTGATAGGAAGGACTTCTGCCGAAAACATACATGAGGTAAAGACTTCCATAGAACGAAAATATGGGAAAAGATGCAAAAATGGGCGTCGGAACTCCTATTGGGAACTTGTCGCCATTAAGGTCTTCCATGCAAATTCTCTAAATGCCTAAAGACCAAATGTCAGTAATTCACCCCACCATGTGGAAGAGGTCTAATCCGAAAAGCGTTCAAAAAATCATTAGGAAATTACGAGTAAATATTCTCAGTGCATATATTATTATGTTCAAGCTAACCTTCTAGCTCCCCCTTCAGAATCTTCACGTCATATATCTTCTCCGCTATCATATCGTTGGGTAATAATAGTTGTGTCAAATTGCTTTTGCAAAGAGTTAAAATATTATCTATACTAGTGCAGCTACAAAGTATTGTCTCTGTTGGTAGTTTTCTTTGTGCTAGTTGCTTTAAACACCTTGGCCATTCAAATTTCAAGAATCTCACTATAGAACGCAGATATCAACTTTTCAAGTAACTTTAATGAAATAAAGCTGCAACCAAAAAAAGCTGAGTAGTATTCCAAGCTACATACTTCTTTGACCAGAGGTACATTGAAGCTTGGCTAAAAAAGATGTTGACTGCGATATTGCATTACTAGATTATTATCAGCATGTTGAGTGGCGTCTCATCAGGACGTGAGTAAGCAAACAAAAAAAGTTAAGATACCGTGACAGAGTATTTAGGGAGTTAATTTCTTCATAATCAACCGCCGCCGGCTGTGATAATGCGTAGTGGAGTTTCTGTTCGTTCGTGGCGAGACCTGGATCTTGGGGCCCAAACAGAGTCTAGTGGAGTTAAGGTCTGGAGCACTACAGTGGACGGTTCAACAAAGCGTTGGCAAGTATGACGGTGGATTCGGCGGCAGCAATAATAATACTACTGATATCGCCCTAAGACGCGACATTGCTCTCCATGATATCGTCTTCCAACCAAGTCGCTGTGGTGGTTATTCGGTCTTTTCTAGTTGCTGTTCCAGGTGGTGACCAAAGTGATATGAAGCGGCAGCTAAAGTTCTTGTTTGTCCGCACAATACAAAACACTGATCAGCCCGCCGTATGATGATGAAACGTGTCAGCAAGAAACATGAATGGAAGTCATCATTATATAGTAGAAACCGTCAGCATAGTGACAAACTAACACTGTTGATGGCTAGGACAACGATGGTAGCAAAAGAAGACGTTTTTCTTTTGGGGACTACACCACCGTACGTCCAAAGGTGTGAGGGGGGTATCAATTACTTTAAAAGCGAATGCTTTACCACTGAGCTACATCTCCGATTAAAAATGGAAGTGGTGGAGAGCAGTGTCGCATAGCCGGGCGAATAGTGTTGGCGGGTGCTATGGGACTTCGGGGGCTTCGCCCTTTAACGATAAACTGCAGAGCCAACCTGGAGAACACAGGCAATTCGGCAACAGTTGTAAACGGGCTTTCCCCATAGCGACGTCGTTCGGCCGTAACTGTGGAACCGCTGAACGGCTTGGGCCTTATTTCCAGGGGACATCTGGAGTATGGTGAAAGGAGGTATACTGGACGGACCTTACCAGTACCCTTCCGGACTACATAAGACTTTGTCAGGACGTGGAGAAACGTAATTTAAATGCAGACTAGACGTCTTTTTGACGTCATACTAGAAAATGACTTTTTTTCTAATAATACACAACGTCATATTTAATCACGTGAGGTAATACGAGACAAATATGAGGTTAGTTATTAAAATTTGTCATCGACAATGATTTATGTAAAATTAGTCACATAAAGTAGACGTCACTTAGGATGCTTTACCTTGAATCACCGCAAACTTGTCTGTCATTTTTGCCTCGACAGCGCATTTTTGTGGTTGGAGAGTTGATTAAAAATAATAACGATATGTTACGCAGGGCAACTAGATCTCGTTTACGAAGAGCTAGGTCACTGAACTGCCTTTAGAAGAATCTTAAAATGTAAAAAAATTATACACTCTGTAGTTCGAACACGATTAACTTTAGAAAACAATTCGGCTGGTGTTTCTTACTAAGTTTAAATTGATTTTCAAGTACGTTAAGTAGTCATCTTACGTCATAGAACAATTCTGTGTTTTTGTGATTCAATTAAAATGACTGTACTAATAGCATTAAATATAGGATTAATCATACTTTGAATGTTTATGATTATGAATTATAATGGATTACATTCTCTTGCAAAAATAGAGGTGTTATAAGAGTTTCTGCTATACAGGGTGAGCCAAAAAGCTACCTTACTTAACTATCTATGTTATTCAGTTGTTTATAAGTTGGCCATGCTCAAAATTGAAATATCTCAAGCTAAAAAAGGACTCGAGATTTGCTTAGATTTACTTTAAGGATGTTTTCTCAATTCATACAATGTTCATGAATGATAAGATACTACACAAAACAAATTTTAATTTTTCAGAGTTTCAATTCAATTTCAAAACTTTCTTTCTAGAAATAAAATCAAGATTACTTACTTTTACATAAAATTAGCCAGGCTCACATAATCTTGTGTTGCACAAACAAACAAAATGTATAAACTTTGATAGAATCACATTTAATTTAATACAAAAAACTTTACGTTCACTGAATTTGAATAATTCTTTAATCATAATTAGCACTTAGTAACACCAACAATTACCACCTTTAAAGCTTCCGTTATTAGATCATTTCTATCTGTTTCGAATATTTTTTATATTATTAATCTTCAACATCACTTATGTCGCCTTGTATAACGAGGTTTACGTGTTAAAACTGTTGGGTCAGAGTAACAACTGAAGGTGTTGAAAATTAAATAAAATTATTTATTTTTGTTCTTTAACCGCACACATGTTGATAGCCCACTTTTACATCTGTTTTTGTTTGTTTTCGTATCTGTTTTATTGGCAGACTGTTTCGAATTAAATTTTTATCAAATTAAATAAAATTTAAATGGTTTTACTATACCGGGTCTTTTCAAACTAACTTTGAAATTGTATTTAATTTCTATACTTTACATAATAATTGTTTTCTATACAAAGCTAATAATTCTTATTATGCAAATTGGTGTATTAACTGCTATTTCCAAGATCATTTTGTTTATTAATGTTTGTGCTACTTTTTAACATTAAATCGATTTATAATTTTTCTACAAATGAATTGAATTTTCGGAATTTTGAGGTAATTCCATAAAAATTCCCAATTACCAAAGTATTTGGTAATAAATCAATTTTAATTCAAAAAAAGGACGCTATTTATAAATTTCAATACTGATAATGAATTTCTTCTTCCTCCTCATGACATGACGCCCTAAAATTGTACATCCACATAGGTGTTGCTGTACTGACTGCATTATATGAGAACATACCACTGATCACATGTTGGTGGATTTATAAATCTACTTGACTTTCCTCGAATTGGGATTTCTTCTTCCTCCTTTATTTTACTTTTACTAAATCATGTTCTAAAATTCTTCAGACAGAATTACTCTTCTTCTACCGGAGTTTCGTCCTTCTTAGTTTTCTTCACCCACTACCAATTGTAGTTAGTTGTGCCAACCTTTTAATATTAGGTTTAGGTATTCTAGTTCTCCTTTATTAATAATTTTTATGATTTCCATCATTTCTAAAAGTCTAGTATTTGTTACAATATGTTCTGTCCAGGAGCAGCCAATCTTCTATTGATGCTTCTGATAATGTCCATGATTCTGCTCCAAACAATAGTATCAAAACACATTTTACATACTTTAATAGTATTATATAAGTGTGTGTAAGTTAATCTTCCTATTCATAATCGTATTCTTTCATTTTTCTCAGTTGGTGCTGAATTAAGGCCTTGTAGTTGTCCTGAAGTGAGCCCAGAGCCCAGTGTGCTTGTTAGAAAAGTGGTTTTTAGTGAGTTTGTTTGAATCTTTTCTTGGTATCTTTTCTAGTTGGAATTTGGTAGCTCATTGGTAGAATTAGTTAATTAAATTATTATTAAATTTGTGCTATTGTGTAAAATAATTTTGTGTATTGTTTGTATTTTTCTGAGTATACATTAATTCTCATATTTAGATAAAAGTTATATGTTAATAATTAATTCAACTATTTTTTTATCTACTACAAAATCCTAACATCCCTTACCTGCACCCAAAAGCAACCTTCTGGAAACTAGCCGGACATAACTTTTCCAACCTTCTACTTCTTCATTTTCATTACTTGTATTCATTTGAATGGGTGCTGTGTTGGGTTGTAGTAACAATGCTCTATCTATTAATCGTACGAAATTTTTGGTGTAACTATTTGCCTGCAATCTTGGTGATTACAATTCCAATTCCTCTTTGATGATTTCCTTGTTCATCTCCTGAATAGCAAATATTAACTAACATATACTAGGTCGCTTCATACCATGGCGAGCAGTTCCACAAGTTACATGCGTTTGTGTCCATCTAGGACTAACATATTGAACTATCTTTCGTTGGTTATGGAATGGAAGCAAATATCTCCTTCTGCATCTACTTATCCAGACTGATGAGTAATGACATACAGAGATTTCTGAGAATAAGTCTACATCAGACGATAGTTCATTCTAACACTGGAAAAATAAGCAGACGGGATATATAAACGCGCTGCACCTCTGTTGTTGCTGATATGTCTTAGTCGCCAGAAGAGAACCCTCCCACAAGTTTTTTCCCTTTCATAGATGATATATTGGATGGTTTATTTGGCACGGTCGATATCATCAATTCAGAAACATGTGCACTAGAATTAATACCTTTTGGCAAAAATACCTGTACCCTAAAGTTCTAGCCCTGAAATCTATACTAGAGGATATGAAGAAAAATTCTTTCCTCTTAGTCCCATTCAACTAGTCATGGATAAGTAGTAAGAATTCTAGTTATAATGACATTGAATTTAAAAAAAATACAATGATTACGTATTTAAGCTTTTTATTTTATATAAAAATAGGTATTAATAAGTTCCATCTACCAACATTCACTTCTACAGGTAAACACCAACTTAACTGGTTTTGGTGTAAGTGTAATTCCAATCTCTCCTTCCAAATCAACTTCAGAATCTGCAGGCGGTGATATTTTGAATTTTTGTAAAATTGTAGCCCCAAAGAGAAACAGCAAAATATTCGCCAATTCATCACCAATACACATTCGTTTACCTTATGGAAACAAAAATTAAAACTGAAAAATCTAAACGAACTAAGTCTCGTCTTACCTGTTTGAAAAGGAATAAACTCTTTTGGCCTGAAAAACCTTCCCTCCTCATCTATAAACCTGTAGGGATTATATTCATTTGGATGTTTCCAAACTTTTGGATCCATATGAATGGCCCATTGCAATGGTAGTATCATAGCACCTTTTGGAATATTAAAACCAAAAAGTTCAATATTATCAGTAGTTGCATGAGGAATTCCCACTGGAACTACCGGTCGAATTCTTTGTATTTCGGCTAAAGAGGCTCGAGTTATAGGTAATGATGGTAAGTCTTCTACTGTGGGTAAGCGATCATGAAGAAGACCATCCAATTCCTTTTGAATTTCTTTTTGAAAATCGGGATAAGCAGCCATGTATAAAATATACCACCTAAATAATGTTTTTTATAATAGTTAATCCTAAAAATAGTTTAATTTTTTACGTACCGCAATGTACTCAAAGTAGTATCTAAACCGGCCCCAAAAACATCAGCAAGTAGATGATAAAATTGCTCGTTACTAAAATACTCAATATCGGTAGTCGACTTCATTTCAAGTAAAAATGCTTGAATTATATTTTCAGGAACAAAATCTGGTTTGGTTAAATCGATTTTAGCTTGCTGCTCTTCAATTAGTTTTTGATAAACTTTATGCGTTTTATGTTTTCCATCCAATAAGAAGGTCATGACTTTATTGTATTTCGGAATGTGTCTGCAGAAAAGGTGATGTTTATGTTTTTGTAAAAGGTAAATGAACTTTAATTTGATTAGTCTCGTTAAAAACGAAAGTTGTTTGTCTAACCAAACACACTAATTAGCAAATAAAACTGTCTAATTTAATGAGTTTACAAAAGAGCCAATACTGTTATATCTTGCAGAAGTTGTTTATTTCAGTGCTAATAGAATAATCCAAAAATATCTTTTCCTGTAAGTTACTACATTCCATCTTACCATAGAAAGGTCAAATTATAGTAGCTAAAAAGTTCAAAAATTCCAGCGTACTTTAGATGAATCGCATTATGTAAAATAAGAATACACTGAGCATGATTGTTGTGTAATGAATGATTTCAAAAAGCATTTAGCGAGTTTCTTGTTAGTTTGAATTAACTTATATACGTATAACAATAAATGTTTAATGTGCAATAATTATTTGCTCCCTTCATTATTTTAGAGCAAAACTGTAAATACAGTTTTTATAGAGAAAAGAAGATTGACAAGTGTTTGTTATTTCCATTTTTTCGAAACCGGGTTAAAATTAAAATTGTAATTTTTGCAAAATTCGTATGGAGCGTGAACCAGTTCTACACCCTGTATAAATAAATGAGACAAAAAAAAAGCTAAAACGAAAAAGAATTAGTGTACAAGAAACAGAAAAAGAATAACTGTATCTGCTATCTATTAAACATTCAATAGAATCAGCAGAAGTGCGATACAATGTAGAAGATACCAAATTAATAACGTAAAATGCGTTATTGATTTGCCAAGCTAAATGGATGTTTACAATAAGCTTTTATGCAAAAGAGTAACAAGGGGAATCTTTTACCAGTTATAAACCCAACAAAAACTCAGCAGACAGCTGTCTTTTTGTTTACGGATTAGGCCCTGTTAGAAAAGACAAGAAGATTGCTATTCAAAACTGGGTAGTGATTCGGCCAATACCAGCAAATGTTGAAAATTATGATTTGCATCATTGAATGCGTTTTAATAAAACCTATCGACCCTATTTATCATCGATCAATATTGAAGAAAATTCTGAAATGTGTCGACTCTAGTATAAGTCACTTTCCAAACAACTCCGAATGGCACGTATGATGAAGGGATAGCTCAATTAAAAACTTATTATTTAATTGGTGTACTACATGGTTTTGTGCACCATAGGCTCGGAGAGCAAGAGTATCAAATGGTCTTTTTGACAATTGTCATTTTCTAAATTCCGAAGACAGTCTTGCCCATCCCACAAGATGATGAATCTCAATAGGACCCATGCACCGTTAAGCGCATAGGTAGAAAGCCTGTCTAGATCTGTATTTGGTAATGCTCTGCTCTTGTGCTTAATTGATTTTGACTATTATTCCTATGAGTATTCCTTATACAATTGCTACCAAGACAAACTTTCCCATTTCTGACCTATAAATCTAAATAAAGAAATTTATGGGAAGAGAACCAGAAAGGCCTAGGATGAAATTTGGCATATTTACTTAAGATACCTTGGGACAAAACTTTCGGCCAGGAAATTGCAAAATGCCAAAAATATCTAGAACTGCCAAGATCTTCATAGAACATCTTAGTGCAGGTTTTATTGATACGTTTCTGTTTTGTCTCTCCCACTTACTTAAGGCTAAAGATAGGACGCTCTGTCCGGAACTTCTGAAACACGAAATCTTTTTGTCAATCCAGATTAATTAAAGTTAAAGAGTTTTTTTTGCTACCACTTTGCCCACTGTCTTATTTGTTTGTCAAAAGACTTTTGCCAAAAAGTACTCAAGAAAGTTGCGACTAAATATTTTTGAATTTGAATCTCAAGCCAATACAACATTTGAGAAGAAACGAAAAGTATATCAGAAATTCAGTCATCAGAATTCTAGTAGTGATGCACTAATTTCTTGCAACGGTATGTGTTTGGAGATACTCGTGATGCTTAATAAGAACGGTACTACACTGTTCAAAACCATACAAGGATATTTTAAGAAATTAAATATTTTAAAGTTTTTATTTAAATTTCTAAAATTTAATATTAAGAAAATAAACCAAACTAATTATTGTAAAAATCAAAAAGGGGAAAACGTAAAAATTTGACATTACTTAAACAAATGAACTTGAAACATTAAAAATTTTGTAAATTCAGTATCTTGTGTGACCTCTACAACTCCGTAACAAAGACTGAGCCCGATTGGGCATGCTTAAGATTTATCAAGATCGGCTTAAGTATTCTTCTCTACTCTCTTTCAAGTACTATAAAAAGATCTCTACAATTTTGAATGTGATCATTTGCTGCTAGAACTCTTTTTTGTAGCATATCCCAGGATTGGGCCGGTCGCGGCAATAGTGAGATTTCTTGGTTATCAATTTAGAAATATTCCTGTAGGGTTTTGATCAGAGTATACCGCTAAAGAGCGCAAAGGTTTCAGGGTGTTATCCTCAGCAACCGCCATCTTCACGACCTAAATAATTTAAAAAAAAACAGAAATTAGGTAGTGTAAAAATGATCACTGTATCGAAAAAAATGAGGATCGGTAGACGATATTGAGATCGTTGCTATAGATTTGTGGTTTATGCACGTTTCAATAATTTCTAAAACTTTTGGATAATTTCGGAAGGGAAAGGGCAGTGCAGATATATTTGGAACGGTTTTGTCATGAGACACTTTGCAATAAAATATCGTTAATATTCGGTAAAAAGTTCAGATCAGTGCCATGTATACCGGTTGACTAGAATTTAAAAGAGTATGGATAATTTCTGAGGTTAGATGATGACAGTAATATAATTCTGTAAGAGCAACAAAGACAGAGAACTCCTTCAATTATTTTTGTTACTTATCATTTTGATAGTGACAATTAATAATTATTAAAGTGCTCTCTGTTGTTGTTGCTGTTATATAGAATTATATGAATGTCATTGTTTAATGATAAAAATTACCCACGTTTCGTAGACATCAGACAATCCACAAGTTTGAGTAGTACTATCAGCCGTTTCCAGCTGACCATGACTTTATTGTAGTGATTTTTGTTGCTGTATGTTTTATAATTGATACCCGCCCAGGACTGTAACGCTTTTTGGACACTTATTATAACTGCTGATAGGTAATAATAATTGATTAAAATACAGAGAAAAAACACATTAGGAAATGTTCTGACAGTTGACCAACTTGATCTTTTACTCATCATTCTACGTCGAAATACACAATCGTTAATTTCATAAAAATTAGCAAGAAAACCGATGTTGCCAAGTATACCAGGACACATTCAAACAGTGCAACGAGCTGATGAGTAAAGTCTGCTGTTAGCAATTCTGTCTCACTTACAAGCAGATTAGTCATATTCTTTCATGTATACAAGGTGTTTAGTAATTTACGTAGGCAGTATTTTAGAAATAGATTGTTTGGCCAAAGATAAAGTCAGAAATCTTGATTAACATAAGATCAAAAACGCACAATTAGTATATTTTCGCCATCTTCGGAACAATGCACAATATTAAAACTAAGATTTTTGTAGCCAAATAATCTATTCCTGAAATATGGCCCACATACTATATGTAACTGAATATGTAATTAAAGTGATGTAAAGTGAGGTATTTTAGAATAAATGAATATTTGAAAATATTTTGAAATTATCTTTAGACAGAAAGTATTTCTGTGTAGGTTACCTGTTTCACAATCTGTGCGGGGATGACTTTTTGCAAAGAAAGATAAACTCAATGAATGTATCGCCGCAATATGTTCAAAGAAGTTTAAGTTCAGAAAATCTCAAGAATGTTGCCCGTTTTTCTTATTATTACATTAAATATTAATTTTTAATAATACAATGTCACGTCTCTTTTATTGTTACAGGGCAGCAATCTTAAGAAAGGAATTCCCTAAATGAACAAAAGAATGTTCCAAATGTTAAACTAACATTTGGAGAAACTTACTTGCAATCTTTCATACCATTTTATCAGAATTTCCCTATCTTGTATCCTTAAAGATTTTGTTACAAGAATATCGTAGACATGCCACGTCTTATGGTATACCAAGATTGCGTCGGCATCTACATGTATCTTAATTCATATATTACCTAAGGAATGGTAGAAAATTAAGTGGTCCAGCAACACCAATAGCTTTAGTTCCAACTTCCTGTAAATGCTGAAGCCATAACCAAGTCTCATCATCTTTCGGCCACGATTTACCAAAAACTAGCTGGCACATAATTGACCCCAAATTGTGCTGAAGATGACTTAAAGGATCAATACCCAAGGTTTCTGTATCACTAGTTTTCTGGATGCTCTAAAATAATTAGATTTAAATCAACAAATTTATCACGCATCTTATATTTATTTGCTACCTTTGTGCAATCAAGCACTTCTTTCATGATAAGTTCTTCTAATTTTTTTGTTTTTGGTCCAACTGATTTTGTAGCACCAAATAAACGCACACATTTCGCTGTAAACTTCCGATGAATTCTCCACATCTCTCCTTCTGCACAAATTAATCCTAAAATAAAAACAAAAATATAAATGCGTGGAATTTAGGTAGTTAAAAATAATAAATGCATGGTTTCATTCAATGATAAGGGTCGAGACGGAGAAACATCGATACACCTTGAATTGTCGCCATTGTAAACAGAATCACCATCTAGTTAATACAGTAGCCGTTCTAATTATCCTTGACAATTTTCATTAGCTAATGAACCCGGACTGAAATTGGTACAACAATAAGAAAGAATGCAGCTCGATTAATTTCGACTGCAAGTTAAAAGTAAAATCGTTCTTGAGGTAGGTTATGGTCTAGACAGAAAATGTAACATAAATTACACTTTTTTCAACACGAATATAGACGAACTAGTCTCGTACATTATGCATCAATATATCTAGTTTGTATTCACCTTGTCTAGGACGTGCAGCTAAAATAATGCAGTTTTCCAAACAGTTTCTCTTGTCGCGTAAAAATGCAAGTAAACCAAAGTTGCATTGACCAACTGCATAATGCACTTTTCATTTTTATTGGGCTTGTTAAAAAACTAGCAAAACAGGTGATGAACAAATTAATGTATTTATAAACAAGGATACGCTTTTTTATAATACCAAGTAGTCCAAACCACCATTTTAGGTAAAATGCTGTTAACCAGTAGATGTGTCTATTAAATTTTACTTTCGTAATTGTTATTCTTTAATGAAGACTTTTCACTGTTTGTTGTTAAACAGATGATGTATTATTTTAAAAGTGTTAATTAGCAATTAAGCTTCTGATTGTAAGCAAAAGTATTTTATATATAGAGATGACCTATTTATTTTTATTTACTACGTAGAATAGTAAAACATTTAATGAATTTAATTGTCGGTAATATCGCTCTCGTAGAATTCCATGTTCAGATAAACCTTAATTTAAACGAAATCCTTTCTCGTAAAAGGTCGTATGTTTTTGATAAGATGTTTTTTATTTAGTTTGGGGATGCATAAAGATAAATACAAAAGGAACTTGCCTATA